>PVJL010005320.1:35611-70289 GCA_004026885.1 Lyroderma lyra
AGCCTACTGACACCTTGAATTTAGCCCAGTGAGAGTAGGCTGATCATAGGTACCATTTGAAACGGGACAGTACCGCTGTTTTCTGTTCCATTTAAAATGGTACATGTGGTCAGTCTACAACTACGGGGCCCTGTTTTGGTGCCAGAATTCTCCTCAGAACAGCTTCTCAAGTCACATTAGGTGGTGAACTTATTATACATCAAGTTGACAATGCACTGTAGAATTGTATGCCTGAAACCTATGTAATCCTTGCTAACAGATGTCACCCCAATAAGTCTAACAATAAAAATGAATTAAAAAAAAAAAGAACAGCTTCTCAGGTATTACCATGGATTGCCAGGCCCAACGACTCACTGTAGGTCTATATCCTCACTCTGTGTGGGGCTAGAAGAAAAAGGTTCCCAAGATAAACATTTTACTCCGTCGAGGAGGAGTGGAATGGCATGCCTACATCAGACCAGAAGCTGTTGGTGCATTCAGTACTCGATGCTGAGGTGATTCCTCATTTTTCTGTTGAGTTGCTCCTGGCCCTGGCATCTTTGAACCTACCCTGGGATCACATCCTGTGCAGCATTAGCTGTTGTCAGCAACCTGTGCTCATCTAGCCATTGAACCAACAGATCTCAAGCATTGATTGCATGCCAGATTGTGTGTGTGTGTGTGCATGTGCACGTGTGTGCATGTATATGTTGAGAGGAAGGTGGCAGGGAACAGAATGACCCTGTGAGTCTAGGTTTTGGAGACAGGCAGGCCTGATGTAAATCCTGGCTCTGCCTCTTGCCAAATATTCAATGTGGGACAAGTTCATCTGTTTTACTTTGATCAACTGTAAAATGAGACTAGTATAAAGGTCTACCTTGAAGACTTGCTATAAAAGTAAGAGGTAGCATACGAGGGCTGTCCAGAAAGTATGCAGCCATGTAATATAACAAATAGAGGCATTTTGGCTGGATTTTTTCTGCTTGTTTGTGAGTACCTAGTAGGGACCTAATCAATGATATTTGTAATTGTTATTAGTCACAGTTTTGCCCTTGGAAAGAAAAAGGAAAGAGAATTTTTTCTTTTTCAGGCAAAGAAAAAAAATGAAGCTGGAACCCTAACCTTACACCATATACAAAAATGAACTAAAAACGGATCAAAGACCTAAATGGAAGGAGCTAAAACTAAAAATCTTAGAAGAAAGTATAGGTGCAAATCTTCACGACCTTTCGATTAGACAGTGGTTTCTTAGGTATGACACCAAAGGCCAAGTGGTAAAAGAAAAAACAGACAAATTGAACTTTATCAAAACTGAAAAACTTTTCATTTCAAATGACACCATCAAGAAAATGAAGAGACAACCTGCAGAATGGGAGAAAATTTCTGTAAATCATATATCTAATAAGGGTCTTGTACCCAGAATGTATGAGGAACTCTTACAACCCAATAACAAAAGGACAAATAATCCAATTTTAAAATGGAGAAAGGATCTGAATAGACCATGTACAAATGGCTAACGAGTACATGAAAAGATACTCAACATCATTAGCCATGAGAAAAATACAAATTAAAACCATAATAAGATGCCATTTCATGGAATTCCCTGATGGTGTAGTGGCTTAAGGCTTCGGCGTTGGCGCTGTCAGTGCTGTGGCCTGGGTTCGATTCCCAGTCAGGGAGCTACCCACATACCAAAAAGCAAAAAAAAAAAAAAAGATGCCATTTCATACCTAATAGGATGGCTATAATTAAAGATACAGAAAATAACAAGTGTTTGTGGGGATGTGGAGCAATTGGAACGCTCATACATTGCTGGTGGGAATTTGAAGTGGTACAGCTGGTCTAGAAAAGAGCCAGGCAGTTCCTCAAAAGGTTAAATATCACTGAGATTACCATATGACCCAGCAATTCCACTTCTAGGTTTATATGCAAGAAAAATGGAAACATGTCCACACAGAAGCTTGTACAATGTTCATAGCAGCAGTACTGATAATAGCCAACAGATGGAAAAACGACACACATAAACAAGTGTGCAAGTGCATAAACAAGTGTGCTATATCCTGGATCCTCACAATGGAGTATTATTCATCCATAAAAAGGAATGAAGTACTGACACAGGCTACAACATGTATGAGGCTTGGAAACAGTCAGTGAAAGAAGCCAGATGGAAAGTCCTCCATATCGAATGGTTTTGTAGGCAAATCCATAGAGACAGAAAATACATTAGTGTTTGCTAGGGGTTGTGGGGGAGAGGAAATAGGGAACTAATGGGTATGGGGTTTCTTTTTGGGAGTGATGAAAATCTTCCAAAATTGACTGTAGTGATGGCAAAGGCTATCGAATTATCTAATTGGTTGAATTGTATGGTCTGTGGATTCTATCTCAATAAAACAAATAAGGAAAAATGTGGAATGAGAAAAGAGCTGTGTCGAGCCACCAGAGCAAACTTGACAAAGGAAAAGGGGTTATCAGAGATCACGGTGTTGTGTCTGTGTGAGTGTGTATCCTTGCCTGCGGGTGTGTATGTTCGCATGCACACATGCTCACATGAGTGTTTCAGAGTATCCTGGTTCTGGCCTGGCCTCAGGCAAAACTGTCACATAGGCAAAAGTTTTTCTCAGCACTTCGCTCATTCTCCCTCTGCCTAAAGGTGAAAAAGGTTGACTGTCCCTTGAAGCCGTCTTTACATTCTCGTTGGGCACTACAGCTGCGTACAGATTAGGCATTGCCAGTGCTTTCTGGATGAATGAATTTTGAAGAGAAGAGCCTGCAAGCAGAAGTCTCAAGCACTGGACCGGAGTCTGGTGATGTGCTCCCAGGCTGGAAGTCGCCGTAGGTCTTCCCACCTGTACACCTTGTGGGCAAGACTGCAGTGGGTGGAGTTGGGTAGCCATAGGTGCCACATGCTGGCTCATCAGGTTGCTATCTGTGCTCAGCTGGTGTGAACTGCCCATCATGCAGGGGACCCGGGGTTGCGACAGGTAGACCCTTCCCAGTGGAGCATGTGTCCTATAAAGAGGGCTTCAGAAGTAGGCCTGTGCCCCGTGCTGCTCAGACCACCTCCGTGTTCCCTTGCAAGGCAGCTTCTTCGTGCAACTGGCCTAGTCAAGTTTGTCCCTTTTTAAAAGGCCCTGGTCTGCCTCCAATGAGGAGGATGCACAACGTGCAGGTGTGGTGGGGGTTAACGAACGTGGAGCACGTGGCCACTGTGATGCTGCGAGCTCCTGTTCCATTTAGAAAAAACAAATGTGCAGCTCGCTGCTGCGTTCATTTAATTTTCCATAAACACGCTCTTTAGATCTGAAGCAAATCTGACTGGTTTTCAATGTGAAAATAAAATATAAAAACTGTTCTTGGAGTTATGTCTAACCAGAATTTGCTTCTAATCCTAATGTAACAGAAGTAGATGATGATCAGTATTTAATACTTTTTTTTCGCGTGTAGGAATGCTATGTTTTCTAGGATTTGACATGTTCAGCGATCGAGAATTACTATATTTTGTAAGTGGAAACACCACTACTAAAAACAGAATGCTATAAATAGAATGATGTCCTTTGTTTCCCAAAACTATCAATATGCTAGAGTGATGCCAAAATAATAATAATAATAATAATAATAAAAGCAAGGTGTTTTGTGGCAAGCTTTGAGGGTTAGGTGAAGACTATGATCTATGAATTATTTCGGGGTAACCACTGCAGCTGCACGAGCCTCCCGCGAGTCTTCTCGGGGCAAACAGGAAATGGGTTAAGTGGTGGACATGGTGCTATCCCCGGCTTTTCTTGTTATTCCTGTTTGGGTTCTTGTAATTAAGTAGAGCATCCCCATGGAAAGAAACAAAAGTGCCCTGCAGGAACCCCCACCCCAGTCCCCTTTCTGGGAGGCAACCCATTTTTGTTCCTTTCTTCCTGTATTTACCATTTCTCTAAATAAAGCCCTTGTTTTAGTCCTTCGTTTACCATTTTTTGGAAATCACCCTTGGACTTCCTGCTAAGCTAGTTGAGGATTGATCACCATTACATAGCTATATGACCATTTTTATTCCTTTATTGGTTCGTCTAGTAAGTTATACAGTATAGTAACACTTACATTTTTGGTCCATCAATTATTGGCTGCATCTTTTGAATCTCCTCTTGGTAAAATGAGATCCTGCATCCTTTCCCTTCTCAGCTCTCCTCCCCACCCGCCCCCTCTCACCAGGTCCTTATTTAAAAAGACCCTGTCTTCAAAAGCAGAAGATATGAAAGATGAAACTAGCTTTTATTGAGTGTTGGTTATGGGCCAGGAACTGTGCGTGCATCCTCTCACTTAATCCTCACAGTAACCCTGAAAGGGATGTGGTATAGGTGCAATTTGACACAGGAGAACTCTGTGACCAGACCATGCATCTGGTAGGAGGCCAAGCTGAGATTGGAACCTAGTTGGACTCCAAAGCACCTGCTCGTTTTCCACAGCCCCATGCATCCTTCAGCTTCAGTTTCATCTGCTGCATTTCAAGTCCACTTTCTGTGGTCAAGGTTTGGACGGAAAGTCTTCATTTCCTTTTGGAACCCCACAGTGGCTCAGCCTTGTCCACTGATGCTGCACCTTCTTCCCAGAGGGAAAAGAAAAGGGCAGCCTGAGGGAATGGGGGGCAAATGGACCATCCCTATGGTGCATGTGGAGCGAGTGGGTCATCCAGGGGAGCTTTCCCCTTCGGTCACATGCCTGGCAGGCCTCCTTCTACCTGCTGGCCCGGGCCTTTATAAGCTAGCACGGAAGTCCCAGGGAATCCCTGATGTGACACCAGGATTCATTTTAAAGTATCACCAGTCCTCTCCGAGGCAGCATACTGTCTTCAATATGAAAAGCAAATACAGAATTTTGAAGGTTGTAGCTGAGTCAGACCATTGCTCTGGCATTGCGGTCACAGACACATGTGGGAAATTCCCAAAATGACTTTCCCACAGAGCTGTTTTGGAGTGGGGGACAGAAAGAGGCCAGGGTTGGAAAATGTATTTTAGTTATTTATTTGATTAGTATTTGTCAAATCGTTGGACCATTTCAACCAGAGGCACCAAATGGGATTTCCCCAGAGGGTCACTTCCGGGCGTATGGAAGAGTCGAGAGGTCAGGAGGCCTGGCTCAATTTTCCATTCCAAGGAAAGAGAAGATACAGTAACATATAACAGACGATCCCAGATTCTGCCTATTGGCCTTGAGGCTGCTGTCATAGAGAACACTTGGACATCGCCATGCATCCACTCCCTGCCCATCCAGGTCCCCTGGTTTCTTTCTCTGTGTTGGCATTCCAGCTATCCACTCCATCTTGGAGTCATCTTGACTTTTCTCTTTTGCCTCTTCTCAACCCATCTCCTTTAACCTGACCCTTCCTACCCCCCCACACACGTGCATACACGTACACGCACATGCACTCACATCCCTTGAAGCCCCACCCTATTGATTTGCAGTGTCTTTTACATTCATCCTTTCCCCTCTCTTCTTAGTGACCCCCAACCTCATTACTTCCAATTACACTTCCCACCCCCTGTATCTTGTCACGACTAGTGGATTAAGCTTCCTACAGAGCAGCTTTCTGAGAGCTGCTCAGCCTTGCCCAAAGCTTCCACGCTGCTTACAGCATAAAATCCAAAATGCCACAGCTTGGCGTTCAAGGACGCATGCTTCCTCCTCTCACCCTGGATTTCAGGGCTCAGTTCTTACCACTTCCCTGCTGGACTGAGGCCTTCTTGAAGATAGAGAATATGTCTGGTTCACATCAGGGGCCCCGACAGCACAGGAGGATGCCTAGGACATCGTGGGGGGATGGGGCGGGGTCATGACTTGTTTGCTGAAGGAATGAGCAAGATGAAGCTATCATAGAACTCAGTTTGCCAAATTGTTGTGTCAGTTCCTGTCACTGACTGTTGGGGTGCCCTTGTCGGAGTCCTTTCCTTTCTCTGGGCCTCGCATCTCTAACAGCAATCTCCAACTTACAGCAGTTAGGCCCTAAGGCCCTGCAGATAAGCTTTGTTGGTTGGCACATTAAAATTATTTTAAATGCCTTTTTCTAAGGCTGTGCACTCTATCTAGTTCCCCACCCCTCTCCCGTCTTCTTACATCTCCCCTCTCCTCTAATTTTCATTAGCTTCTGGGTGCCTAAAAGCAAAGGTTCTCTTTTTGACCTGCTTTGAAAAAACAAACTGCCAGTGCTGTGCCTAAGTGGTTTCCAATGTCATCTAATATACCACAGCCAGGCCTGACTGGCCCGGTCATCCCAAAACAGGCCACCAAAGAACAGTGCTATGTGCTCTTCGTATTTTTGACTTGGGCAGTCATCTGCAGAGGGAGATGTTATTCCATTGAAAGTGATTGTCTTCACATAGCCCAGCACAAGTGGGGCCCATTTATAGTCTCGAAAGCATCAAGCACAGCCTGCCCATTGGCAGCCAGCTGGGCACACACAGGGGGCATTAGTTGCAGGCACAAAGTCTGAATTTAGCCCAAGTTGCGTGGCAGGGTCCTTTCCAGGACAAAGTGCTGAATGTGGAGTGTGTGCTGACAGGCATAGCTCTGCTCTGTTCTGGGCTCCCAGTGACCCTGTCTGCATTGAGACTCCACAGAGAAGTGCGGGGTGGGCAGGGAAGGTCAGGGACAGCATTGTTACCTCTGAGCTCCTTGCATTAGCCGTCCCAAGGATCACATAAACTACGAATCTGCCTGGCCCCAGGCTGGCAAGGCCCTACTCACTGGGAGATGCTACACCAACACAGGGGCTGCTGGAAGGCACTTGTTCAGCCGGGACAGCACTGGAGCCCCACACATTTGAGCAGAATCTGGGCAAAAGGTAAGGAAGATGGGCAGAGGGCTGGTATGGGTGTCTGTGCCCATTGCCGGGCATAGTCGCTAGGTGAAGTGACACCACTGATGGCCTGTAGTGCCAAATGGCTGCAGTGACTTGGGGGTACCTGTAGCCTGGTTGCCCTGAAACTTAAGGTGGGGTTATTCTGTTAGGGGGCACACATGGTGAACCCACTGCAGATGTAGCAGTTGCAGGAATCTGGGATGGGGCCGGGGAGGATGAGGCAGGCAGAGAGAACACAGACAGACTTCTAATTAAGCCGTTTCGTGTCCGGAACCACCCTAGAGAGCTTCCCGGGGGTGGAGAGTGGGGAGGGATTGACTGTGTGGTGTTGCCACCCTGTTTCTGTCCTTTCCTGCTTGGTGGCTTATGAGCTCAGGGACACAGTTCCGTAGTAGTATTGGTCAAATCAAATAGAATGGAGAAGGTGAACTTTCCAAAGAAACTTCATGGGCCACGTTTTGAAGCTCCAGAGAAACAGTTTTCTTTGGTTTTGTTTTGGTTTTCTGTTTTGTGTGTGTGTGTGTGTGTGTGTGTGTGTGTGTGTGTGTGTGTGTGTAGGCTTGGTTTCCTCTGAAAGACTGCAAACAACGCATGTCAGCAAGTCGTTGGGTAGTCCATGTAAGATCGTTGTGTCTGTACACCTGCTTGCGGACCTGCAAGGCAGTGCTGGGTGGCAGGGCAGGCCACCTGGTTGGGGCTCACTGTGGCCAGGAGCAAAGACCATGCTCACGTGAGGACGTGATGGGGCAGGTGGTGGGATATGGCGTGCTGTGTGTTACATACATGTTTGCGACATGAGTGGGGGACCTAGTCATAGCTGTCCTGTGTGGATTCCTGGCAGCAACAGGAGCCATCATGGGAGACAAGGTCAGAGAGTCCCAGTGTCAGCTGGATAGGTGTTGGAATGAACTGCTGTCACCTGAATTTTCACAGAGCCGGATAGGCCTGTATCTAGCAGCACTTGACGGTGTCGGAGGCATCCATGCCTTCTCTAACTGGCCTGCAGTACTCGTAGGCAGGACTGAACTCCCCACCCGGCCCTGGCAGGTAACAGGACAACTCGTAGTCTTGTGGTGTGATCAAACATAACGCCTGTCTCCTCATGTTACTTTTAAAAACACTGTTCACGCCAAAAAAAAAAAAATGTGGCCAGGCCAAAAGCATCTGCAAGCCATATTCAGACTCCTGGCTGCCAGTTTGTGACCCATGTGAGAAGCAAAATTGAGTTGCACATTACTGAGAAGTCTTTCTGCTTGGTGAAATCTTTCCCAATCTTCCAAACCCAGCTTAAATGGATTATCTGTGACACTTTTCTCTGACCCTTTTCCTTAGGCCAAGTGAACACTTCTCTCTCTGACCCCTTAGTATCTCTGTTGTAGCATATTAGATCATTCATTCATTCATTCATTCATTCATTCAACAAAGCTTTATTGACTACTTTAGCAAGGGTTGCCTTGGGGTTACAGAGATGAATAAACAGGAAACAATTCCTGCCTTCAAGGAGTGACTAGTTCAGTGTGGAGAGAGACAGGAGAACAGACTATGAGTCTCAGATGTGTTAAGGCTCAGAGCTCCCTGAGAGAGACTCCCCCTGTATGTGTAAAAGCCTAGGAAGGCAGGCTTTGGCTGAGAGAAGATTCGGAGCAAGTTCTGGAGGAAGAAAACAAGTAAAGCACGATGAGGAGGAAGCAGGCCCCTGGGATTGCGGCTCTGGGTGGCCTCCTCAGGCCCTGGTGAGTAGCTCTGTGACTGGTGTGTAAGGAATAATGGGCTGGAAGAGGCAGCAAACGGGGAGGATCACTTAGGACCCGACAGGCTACACATCTTGGCCTTTACTCTGGAGGCAGTGGGCAGCCAGCTGAAGGCTTGAAGCAAGGGAGTGACAGATCTGACTGTGGCTTTGAAAGGCCCACACTGGAGCCTGCGTGTGTGAGTTGGACAGAAGGGGCAAGAGACTGATGACAGGGAGCTGTATTCCCAACATCTGGGCTTGCTGAATGAGGGAATGAGTGATCCTGGTAGGACGGGATGTGTAGAGCTGCTGTTGCTACTGCTGGGGACTCCACTGTGTGTGCTATTAGGGGTGTCTTCACAGGCATCCCCTTGGTATCTCATGGGCATCTCAGACTGACCACGTTCAAAGCCAAACTCCTGACTGTTTCCCCTATATCTGCTGCGCCAGCAGTTTTTCCCATCTCAGCTAATGGCATTCCCAACTTTCCAACTGCTCAGGACCCAAACCTCAATGTCATGCTTGACTCCTGTCTCGCTCTCATATTCCACAGCCACCCCAATAGTATATCACTTTATTTCCACCTTCATAATATCCAGACATGTGGTGTGTGCGACCGTCATCTCCCACCTGGATATTTGCAACAGGCTTCTCCCATATCTCTGTTGTATAAAATTATGAAATCTTGGATCCTCTAGCAGTGTTGTCCAACCTTTTGGCTTCCCTGGGCCACACTGGAAGAAGAATTATCTTGGACCACACATAAAATACACTAACACTAATGATAGCTGATAAGGTAAAAAAAAAAAAAAAAGGTCCGTGCATCATTTTTGTAGTGTTTTAACAAAGTTTATGTACTTGCATTGGGCTGCATTCAAAGCTGTCTAGAGCTGCATGCAGCCCACGGGCTGCAGGTTGGACAAGCTTATTGTACAATCTACTCTGAACAATGCAGCCACAGTGATCCTGATGAAACATGTCAGATCATGTCCTGCCTCTATTCAAAACCCTCTATTGGATCTCTATTTAGACTAAAAGCCAAAGTCCTCACAGTAGCCCTCAAGGCCCTGCATGACACCTCTCCCCATGACCTATCTGACCTCACACCTCCTATTACTGTCCCCCTCGCTCACTCTGCTCTAGCCACACTGGCCTCCTGGCTGTTCCCCAGGTAGCTTCAGGGTCTTCATGTTTGCTGTTTCCTTGCCTGGAATTCTTTCCCTCCGTATATCTGTGTGGTTCACTCTCTCACTTCATTCAGATCTCTGCTCAAATGTAACATTCTCAAGGAAGCCTTCTTTGAGCATCCCATTATAAAACGGCACCCACAGCTCTGCTGGTCTCCTGAACCCCTCCCTCTGTTGTTGCATTTTTCTCCAAACCGAACACTGCCTTCACACTTACTACAGTTTTACTCGTTAATTTTATTTATTGTCTGTCTCTCTGCACCAGAATGTAAGCTTCATGAGAGCAGGCATTTTTCTCTGTTTTTGCCCCTGCTGTATTATACTAGTGCCTGGTAGAGTGCCTGACACAGAGTAGGCATCCATAAGCATGTATTGAATAAACAGGTCGACTGTGAAGGTTGGCGAGGTTGCCCTGGGCCATCTTGGCACCATGTGGCCTGGGAGTCTTAGAAGCAGATGTTATAGGAGAAGCAGAGACCTCACTGGGCCACAGAGGTTAGCAGGTCTAGCCAGGGAGACCTTGGGCAAGTCCCTTTTGCTCATTGACCCTCAGTCCAGAAGGCCTGGTGCAGGGCAGAGGTCTGATAGAGACCAGGGGTGGGATGTCCCACCCCACTTTCCAGAGCAAAAACTACTACACCTACCACTTAGGGGGACCCCTTTCTGGAGCAATCCCATCTCCTCTCCTAGACCATACCTAGTTTAGTTGAGGCCTAGCCCATTTCAAACATTTCTCACTTAAAATTTGAATCCTCATAATAACAATATGAAGCAGGCATTCTTAGACCCATTTTCAGAGGAGAAAACTGAGCCTTGGAGGGGTTAGGGAATTTGCTCCAGGTGTCCCACATGACCTCTCCTCCTTCTGCAGGACTCGTTTGGAACCCGCTGGCTGAGATCTAGGAGTAGGCTGACCAGATGTCCCATTTTAAACAGAACAGAAAACAATGACACTGTCCCATTTCAAACGGTACATATGATCAACCTAGTCTCACTGGGCTAAATTCAAGGTGTCAGTAGGCTGACCCGACGTACCATTTAAAATGGGACAGTACCATCGTTTTCTGTCCCTTTTAAAATGAAACATCTGGTCAGCCTATCTAAGAGGTACACCCATGCGCTTAGGAGCTTTAAGAGAAGCAGAAGTTTAGTCCTTCCTTTGGCTCCATAGGTGGAGCCCAAGGCATGGAAAGCAGGCCAGCCCAGATGGAAGTCATCACTATCCCGCCGGCTCCCTGTGGGCTGAGCAGAAGGGAGGCGCCTTTCCCACCTAGCCCTGCCAGGAATCTGGGTGTCCTGAGAGGCTGAGACCAGTGAGGGATGGGCGTAGTGTATGCAGGGTACTCCATGTGATAAACTATTTTCCTTTCTCATTCCAAAGATCAGAGAGCACTTGGTGAGCTATTCTTTGTTCCAATGGAAACAGAAAACCAGAAAAGCCCAGTGGGGGTTGGCCAAAGTTTCCTTTGTCCTCTTGGGCTGGAGGCTGAATGGGAGGACTACAGTGGGGGTGGGGCAGGGCGTCTGCAAGGGCAACAATTCAATAGAAGGGAGATCAGGACAGGACTGTAGACACACACACACACACACACACACACACACACACACACACACACGTCAAAGAGCTAAGTACGTGCTGGCGGGAGGCCTTGCAGCCTCCTTCATGTGGCCTTACTCCACAGTCCCCAGCACGTGGCCCGTGGGACCCCAGAGACACAGCACAGCTCGTACTCCTTTGGCCCAACAAGTGCCAAAGGCACCTGCAGTACCACTGCTCTCCATGTGTCCTCTGAGCCCCCTGGCTCAGTTTCTTTCCTGCCTCTAAAACACACTGTGCTCCCACCAGGAGTAACAGGAACTCAAATTTGTCAAAGTCATTCGAAGTTTGCCAAGCACTTCCCCATATAATAACTCTTCGGGAGGCAAGGTAGCCTATTTGTTAAGAACACAGGCTCAGGGCCCAGCCTGCCTGGCTCTGCCATTCCATAGCTGTGTGATCTTTGGCAAGCTACTGAGCCTCTATGACTCAGTTTCCTCACCTTTAAAATAGGAATAATCTCAGGATCTACATATTAAGGTTGTTTTCAGGTTAAATGAGCCAATATTTAAGCTCCATATAAGCAGAGATTTTTGTCTTTTATTCACTGCTATATCCCTAATGCCTAAATAGTGCGTGACACCCTTGTAGAGACTAAATAAATACCCATTGAATATATATATATATATATATATATATATATATATATATATATATATATATAGTGCTTAGAATGGGACTAGCACTTAGTAAGTACAATACATGTTAGTTGTTATCTTCCGCATTCTCACAAGAGTTCCAAGAGGAGCACTCTGAATTTCATGTGTGTCTGTTTTCTTTCTCCATCTAAGGTTCAAGTTCTGAGTCAAGGCACAGAAGGTAGGCAATAGATTTAAAACTGAGGGAGGCAATTTGGGGCACAGAGGGTTAGGAATACAGCTGTCAAATCTGGGTGATGACATCTATTCACTCATTCATCCATTCACTTATCCATTCCACAAATATTTCATGAATATCCTGTGGGCCAGGCCTTGAGCTGGGAGCTGGGAGCTGGGATATATTGATGACAAGACAGATGACGATTCTATGTTTGAGGAGCTGAGATTCTAGTGCAGTGGTTCTCAACGTTCCTAATGCCATGACCCTTTAATACAGTTCCTCATGCTGTGGTGACCCCCATAAAATTTTCGTTGCTACTTCATAACTGTCATGTTGCTACTGTTATGAATCGTAATGTAAATATCTGATATGTGTTTTCCGATGGTCTTAAGTGATCCCTGTAAAAGGGTCGTTCGACCCCCAAAGGGGTCGTGACCCACAGGTTGAGAACCGCTGTCCTAGTGAAAGGAGACTGGCAAAGGAAGTATATTTGATCCTTGAACAACCCAGGGGTTAGGGGCGCTGATGCCCCAGTCAAAAATTTGAGTATAACTTTGACTCCCACCAGACTTAACTACGAATAGCCTACTGTTGACCAGAAGCCTTAATGATAACAGAAATAGTCAATTAACACGTATTTTGTATGTTATTTGTATTATATACTGTATTCTCATAACATAAGCTAGAGAAAATCGTAAGGTAGAAAAAATACATTTACAGTATTCATTGAAAAAAAATCCATGTATAAGTGGACTTGCGCAGTTCAAACCCATGTTGTGCAGGGTCAACTGTAAAGACAAATAACTTCAAATGGTAATAAATGTATAAAAAATGAAGCAATATAATGGGATTGAGAGTGGTTGGGATGTGTATATGGAGGGGGCTGAGCAAGTGACATAAGAGCTTTCTTGAGGAGACTTGATCTCAGGCCAAGGGTCCCTGCCTTGAGCTGGTCTTTGATATGTTGTCAGCACTACCTCATCCTGTGAGCATTTATATGATGTCTGCCCAAGGCAGGGGTCCGTTGCTAAGTGTAGCTCCCAGGGGTCTGTACATGGGGTTCTGGGTGTGAGGGGCTGAAGAGAAGGAGGCTGTGAACATGTGGTACCTGTGTAGGAAGGTTCAGGTATCAATTGTCTTCTTGGCAAAAGCTGTTGGTTGCACTAGGTGAAATAATGGTAGCGTCCTGAGAGCTTCCCCTGAGGTGTCTGGCTAGTGCTCTCATGATCCCAGCTTGTGCATGGTGCCATCTTCACACATGCAAATGCTGCCTCATTTTAAAGACAGCTCAGGCATCATCTCATGCCATCACAACCCTTGTCACTTGAGTGGCCTTATTCATTACATGTTTGAGCATCTCCAGAGCCCAGTACAGAACCGACACCTAATAAAGGCTAATCGAATGAAGGAATAAATGAGTGACTGTTTTTCCTTTTGCTTCCTCGATTGACTGACTCATTCTCACCCACGCATCACACATCAGCTCACACATCATCTTACCTCCTTGCATCCCACGTGGGGAGCTCTTGCTCATCCTTTATTTCCTCTGTGAAGCCTTCCTTGGCCTCCCCAGGCTGGGTTGATTCCTCCCACTTCTGAGTGCTCCAGCACATTCCATTCCCCCATCATAGCTCTGATCCCTTTAGGGTATTTTCTATTTTCTGCTGTTATTTTGTCAAGTCCCCTAACCTGTAATTTCTCAGTTCCAAGGACAGTTTTGGTAATCCCAACATCCCCAGCACTAACCCCTGGAGGGCGCTGAATAAATATTTGTGGAATTAAAAGAAAGCAAATGCATTGTCGGTTTTGCTTAGAGTGTACTAGGTAGTGGTATGCTGCTGTAACATATTAACACAAATTTAGTGGCTTAAAACAATACTATTACACACACACACACACACACACACACACACACACAGAGTTAAATTTATTGAGGTGACATTGGTTAGTAAAAATTGTATAGGTCCCAGGTATACAATTCTACAATACATCGTCTATGTATTGTGTTATATGTTCATCACCCGGAGTCCGTTCTCTTTCCGTCACCGTATATGTGTGTCCCTGTCCCTTCTTTCCCACCCCTTCCCCCTTCCCCTGAGGTAACCACTAAACTATTGTGCAATGCATTTATTATCTTACAGTTCTGGAGGTCAGAAGTCTGAAATGGGTCTCTCTGGGCTAATCAGAGTGTTGGCAGCACTGTGTTCCTGATGGAGGTTCTAGGGGAAAATCTGCTCCCTTGCCTTTTCCAGCTTCTAGACACTTTTGCATTCCTCAGCCGTTGTCCCCTTCTTCCATCTTCAAAACCAGCAATGGCCGGTTGACTCTTTCTCACATCCCGTCTGTCAGACTCTGCTTCTGTGGTCACAGCTCCTTCTCTAACTGCCTATCCCCACTCCTATGTGCACTTTATAGGCCCTTGTGATGACACTGCCCCACCCCCACCTCTGCCAGAAAGTGCAGGAAACTCCCCATCTCAAGCGCAGCTGGTTAGCAACCCTAAGTCCATCTGCAAACCTTATTTCTGAACTTTGCCATTTAACCTAACATATTCACAGGTTCTGAGGGTTTAAAGCATGGGCATCTTTGGGGGGTGCATAATTCTGCTAACCACACTTGTACTTCTTCCACGGCTCTTAACCACCTGGCCTCTTGTTTTAGTGCTTATATAATCTATGCAGTCTGATATGCTCCCTGACACCTGCATGCCACATGGCTCATGCTCTCCACTTTGGGGTAACATTCTTTCTTTTCTTTAGTCACTCTCCTGGCCTGCCAGAGACCCCTGACAGAGAATGGTTTCTAATCCTTGGAACTTTTAATCTTGGACATAGACCATTTTACCTTTCTTCTGATTAAGGTGTTTTAAAAATAGTTTCCAGGATTTTTGTGGATTACTGGCTTTATCAATGCTCCTATTCATTTTTTTCCTTTCCCCAGTGCTTGTGTGGGGCCAGAGACCCCTTTTACTATGTGGTAGGTCTCATTGTACTGTGGTTTATCCATTCCCACCTCTGGACCAATTTCTAGTCACCAGCCAGGATCGTGCATCATTTATTTGCTCTTCTCACAGTCTTTTACATTGCTGTATTCTACAAAAGTCCCTGGACTTAACTAACATGTCCTTTCCCCATTCTTGCTAATGAAGCATTTGTCTTATCTGTCTGCCTGTGTGTGTGGGTTGAATATTGTTCTCCAGTTGGCTTTTCAGAATCAGACTCGGAATCAGGCATTTCCAACCTGTGGCCCAGGACAGCTTTGAATGCGGCCCAACAGAAGTTCTTAAAACATTATGAGATTTTTTGCAACCTTTCTTTTTCTTTTTCTTTTTTGTTTTTAGCTTATCAGCTATTGTTAGTGTATTTTATGTGTGACCCAGGACAATTCTTCTTCCAATATGGCCCAGGGAAACCAAAAGGTTGGACATCGTGCTCTAAATAATAGTTCTCCATCTTCCCTTGTTTGCTCTACACTGAGACCCCTGATTCTGCTCACGGTCATGAAAAACTTTCTCCACTGAGACCAACCAATGGCCAGAAGTTGCCGCTCCCCCGGGAAGTCTTTATAACAGCCAGATCCACCTCCAGCTCTAACTACAATCTTCTTGTTTCCCTCTTTCACGGTCTTTGCCAAAAGCTCTTTGGCCCTCTCTTCTGCCTGTCACACCCATACGATGGGGCCCAGTCAGAATCCTCACCACCTTGAGGAAAACATTACAGCTCATACTAGCCCGAGGGACTCATGCCTTCCTTTGAGCATCTCCAGAACTTACTGCCAGAAACGCTACTTTTTTTTTTTTGGTTGGTTCCCTGAGTGGGGATTGACCCCAGGCTACGGTGGTGAGAGTGCCGGAGCCTAGCCACTACACCCCCTGGGAACCCCCCAGGAACACTACCTTTGACACTTTATCATTTAACCAATATGGACAAGTGGCTGTTGGGAGAAGTAATGCCCATAGATCTATTTTGTTTGGTCTGCACATAGTTTATTTCTTTTTAAAATCATTTGCTAACATGTAACAATTAGTCATCTTTCCATATAATCTGGATTTCTGACTTCTTTGAGAAACAGAAAAGTCTTGTAATACTGGCTTGTATTCCCAAAGCACTGTAGTTAGCTGGATTAGGGTGGTGGCTTCCCCTTCAGATGAAGCATGTGTCCTCCAACTAGCCACAGCCCCCTCCAGCTCCCTATTGTTGTATTACTTCAGCCTCTTTCACTCATTGATAGTACTTGTCTGGCTTTTAAAGGCCTTCTGAAATTCTGATATATTCTATGCTTGCTTAAAAGTCCAGTTATATTATAGTCTCTTGGAAGAAAGAAACTTTATCTCATTTCTCCCATGCTGCTCTGTACGTAGTAGATGCTTAATAAGTATTGAGGGACTAAAGAATTTCCCGAAAGAGTAGTCATCCTCTAGATGATTCTAGAATGTGTAAAAATTTACTTTTACTATAAAATAAAGCTTTATAAATGAAACATATTTTGAGAAAGTACCATATACCTGACTCAGTGTTAGAGGCCTCAGAACAACAGAGAAGGAAACAGGCTCAGAAAGCCTGCACAGTAAGGTTGGGGCTGTAGATCTGGTGGTTTCTGGGGTAAGTAAGGGCTAATGCCTCTTGTTGGATGAGGAAGCTTTCCTAAGCGACGGTGCTAGAAGTAGAGAGGAGCTGCCCCTGGTACTCTCTGGTAACATCTGTCTACCAACTCTGAGAGTTACTTTGTTTGGATAGAAGTTGAGCATTTATTAAATGCCCTTTCTGTGCTGGGCATTTATCCAGTAACTTGGCAGTTTTTCTTGGACTAGCTGGGATTGGGAGCATCCTGGGCAGCCCACTGAAAAGATGAGGGCAATAGAGATAGATTGAACCTAATTGTTGATGGGATTTGGAGCCCATTTCATGAGTCACGTTCAATCAGGAGAAGCATCTGTTGACTCCTGTGCCCATATGTGCCGTCACTGCTGCTACTGACGTGTGGCGCGGGATGGGAAAACATGGAGAAATGATGCGCGTTTAATTCCACAGCACCAAGCAGAAAGGAATGTGAGAATACCAAAGACTCCCATTGGGGCACAAAACTGGTGTCATGTGTTGCTGAACAGCTGCAGGAAAATGTCTGGACCCTTGGATCCAGGGAGGTGCGTTTGCCAGACTTTGATTCTGAGTAACTTTGAGGGCAAAGAGGTTGTACAAGCAAAAGACATGGCACATCTAGTAGCTTGACTCTGGAGCCTTTGTCTGCCTCTAGCCACCACCAGTTCCAGCCATGCTAGGAGAGGAGGGAGTTGGGAAGGCTTCAGCCCTAAGGCCATCAGGTTCTTCCAGACCTGATGTGCTCAGAGACCCTGCATAGGGCCACCAAAATGCTCAGGTCAGCTGGGTGGGCTGAACCTGTGGGAAGGAGGAGATAGGGCAGCGTGTGTGTGGAGGGGAAAGCATGGTAGAAATTCAGCTAGGGGCACAGGTGGGGGCTTTTGTCCTTCAGACTCTACACGAAGTGCAGCATCCATAACCTTGGAATCACCTAGAACTGTGTTCAAGCCCTGCCTCTATTCCTACAAGTGTGGCCTTAGGCAAGTCACTTAATCTCTCCAGGCCCAAGTTCACTTCTCTCCGTGTGTAAAGGAGTCAGGGGGCGATGTTTGTTTGGGACATGGCCCATGTTTCAAGAGATGGGAGCTGTGAGCTCTAGAATGATATAACCAAGCAATAAACTATCATATTTGTTATTATTTATTGTGGGCTTACTATGGGTCAAACACTATACTAAGCCATTTAAATCCATTAGCTACTTCATCCTTAAAGACAAAGCAGTTAACTTACAGAGAGGAAGAGTGACTCACCAAAAGTCATCCAGCTAATAAGTGACAGAATGCATTCTTGTTGTGCAGAGCAGTTCCAGAGCCCACACTTCTAACCAGACCACCTGCCAAGCATTAGCCCACTTCACACTTGAGGAAACTTGAGGTTTTGGAGGCATTGGAATCAGGGTCAGAACTTGGGGTTTTAGACTTCTGGTTCTGCTATTCAACATGCTGTGTGGCCTTGGACAAGTTACTCAACCTCTCTGAGCTTCAGTTTCCTGATTTGGATTATGTCCTGAGTCCAAAGCCACTGGCAGCCTATACACTAAGAGGCAGTATCCTGTGGGAGGAGGTGGAGGGGGAGGGAGCTCAGAATCTCCCGGAGACAGAAGATGAGGAGATGTGGGTGTGACGGTGGCTTTATGAAGTGGAGGCAGGTCTGGAATGGAAAGTTGCCAGAGTGGATGTGCCCTGCTCACACTCCCCATTTTTGAGAGAGCACAGATGGGCCAAATGGGCAGGAGGACACCCACATCGTGAGCTGCTGTTGCCACCTAGGGGAAAGGCGGTGACCAGGAGCCCCGGCTGCGGATGCGGCTGAGCAGTACAGCACATTCCCGTCTCCTGCTGGTTTCCGGAGTAGAAAGGGGCGGCCAAGGCTTGCTCCAGGAGTGGGGAGGGGAGTGAGGAAAAGCAGCTGAGTGCTGCCTCTGGTTTGGAAGTTATAAATAAATCCATCTGGAAGTGTTTGGGGCTGTGGGAGCCTGAGGCCAACCCCTGCAATTCAGGCCATGTGGCACATATTTCCATTCACACCAGACCTCCCTGATCCCAGGAGACTGTCTGATTGGGCCTGTCTGCTCCAGCCCTGGCCCGAGCTGGGCAGGAACCTCTCAGGCTCCAACTCTGCTTGCAGCCCCTACTCCAATCCTCCTTTCCGCCTAGCTCAACTCCTGCAAGATCATGTCTGAGAAAGTGCTTTGAAAAGTTTCACGTGCTACTCAAGTGTTGTTTGACTGAATAAATTTTCAATTAAGCATTTAACTGGCAGTGTGTTCCCCTTACTAGGAAGAGGTCTCATGATAATTATGGAAGGTGCAGCGTGGTTGACTTTTCGCCTCCATCGCACAATCATGTTTACCCATTCCAGCTAAGGCTGGCTGAGGTGCAAAGGCAGTACCCAAGTCTTGTTCCTCTTTCTTTCCCCAGCACCAAGGGTAGTGCTCAGTACGTGTTGTTTATGTCAAGTCAAAGTAACAGATACGTACACATCCTTGTGTACTGCGCATTCTGCTACATGCAGAGAACACAATAGATAAAGAAATAGAGTCTCTGCCCTCACTGAGCTGGTGGTCACAGTATTTCTCATTGAGAATGTTATTGGCACTTGGAGGGAGACAGTTCTTTGCAGTGTGGGATACTCTTGTGCATTGCAAGATGTTGAAAATCCTGACTCCTGGCCCTACATGCCACTAGTAGTACCTTGAAATCACTGTGACAACCAGAAATGCCTCTACCCATTTCCAAGCACTTCTTGGGATCATCCAGCCCTGGCCAAGGGCCACCGCTGAGGAGCTTCACAGTGAGTGAGTGAGTGAAGGAAGGCCATCCCAAGGTGTGAATGTGTTGAGTCCTCTGAGTTCACATATAAATTGGTGGTTTAGAACTTGGAAATCATGCTCGCCCTAGAAATGTGTAAAATGATCCTTTGGTTGCTGAGCGAGGCACCGGATGCCTATAATGTAGCTGAGTACACGGTTCTCCTGAGCTGGGCTAGAACTGAGGTGCATGCGCCATCATGGCATTTTAAATGTGTCAATGAGATGCTTACTTGGGAATATCCAGAAAGCAGCCAGAATCTGGTCTCAGGGGCAGATGGCAGGTCAGCTCTCAAGATAATGGATTTGTGATAAATCCACATTGAGGTGGGAGTTAAGAGTTCAGGCCCAAGATCCATTAAGATCATTAAGGGAGGAGGTGTTGGGGAAAGGTGGAGACTGAATCCAGGATAAAGGAAAGAGCTGCAGAAGGTGGTATCTCTCCTGTGACTGTTCATTTCCATTCACACTGTCAGCACCCTCATACAGGACCTCAGCTTGTGCCAGGACTCTTGCAGTAGCCGCCTGTCTTCCGTCCTCTAGGTCTCTCTGCCTTCCAGAATTACCTTCTTGAAACACAGCTTTCACCATGTCCCTTTCCATCATACACCAGGCCCCCCTCCTCAGCCATGGGTTATCACCCCTGCAGTCCAACTTCCCATCAACCTGGCACTTCCATAGTGAGCTGGCTCCAGAGTCTCCTTTCAAGGCTCATTGTCACTCATCTCCTAGGAGTCACCATCCAGCTACACACACACACACACACACACACACACAGCGCCCTTCTCTATTCCATGCCACCTCCTCCCTGGGATGCGCTTTGACACTCTCTCCATTTGGAAAAACACGTTTATGCTTCAAGACCCAGTTCAAGTCTCGTCTCTTTTGTAAAGCTTTCCCTGACCCTTCAGAGGCAAGCAGACCATTTCCCACCCCTGTAACCCCTCTCCAGCTCTTTATATATCTCTCCCAACTGGACTAGGAGTTCTGTGAGCACAGCGCTGCGTCCCATTTGGCTTTGTAATCTCATTACCCAGTCCAGTGTGAATGAACGGGGAAGTGGGCTTGGGGATGGGCGGTTACGACAGTGCCAAGTGGAAGTGGCTTGGCTTTCCCCAAGCCTGACCATGGGTCCACCTGAGACACTTTTTACTGCTCTCTGCCCATAAACACTGTCTTCACATGAAGGTTTGTGAAAGAGCTAGGGGAGAGAGGGGAAAAAGATGAAGAACCAAGGCAAGGGACAGGCAGGGGAGCAATGTGGAGGCGAGAGCAGAGGATGAGAGGATGAAAGAGGAAGGAGCAGAGTTCTGCACCCACAGCTTACATACATAAGAGGTTCAAATAACCTGGAATGGAAAAAGAACAGATTTGGGATTCTGAAAATGAAAGCAGCTGCTTAGCCAGGTCAGCTGAATGTATACTTAATTAATAGGCAAGCTGTGCATGGAACTGTGTCCTGCTGGGATCAAATGCCAGTGAAGGAGCAGAAAATAGCATTGGCATGAAAGAGGTGAAGAATTCCTCAGGCAGCTCTTCTTAAGGGTGCCAGGGTTCACTGGAGTCTCATAGTTGCCCCACACCACCACCGGCCTGGCTTTTGCCAAAGAAAAGTGGGCATAAGAAGAAAACCAACATGTAGTGAGTGGCTAGCATCCCAGGGGCCAGGCAGACACCTTTTACAAACACAAGCTCATTGGCTCCTTAATGCAACTCTGTGAGGTAGGTGTTACCCCTATTTTACAGATTAGAAAATTGAGGTCCTGGGAGGGTTAAGAATCTGACCCAGGGGCACACAGCTTAAAAGTCCTGGAGCCAGGATTCCAATGCAGGTCATGCCCTCCGTGGTTGCAGCACTTGGTTTCCCCAGTCTTGCTGACTTTGGTTTTGGGGCTGATCTCTTTGGATTGATTTCTTTGAACATAAACCAAGTACCATCAGCTTTCCCTGGCTCTGGAATGAGCCCTCAGAATCATGTGCTGTTCTCCAGTTTCCAGCTGGGTGCCTTTGCTGGTGGTCCACAAATACGAAGCAACAGCCTTTATCCCAAGAATCAGTAGTGCACACCCCAAAATGCCAGGGTGATCGGGTTCCTAGAAGATACTTCGGGCCGGGGGCATTCTGCCTATGGGGCCAAGTTTTCTCTTATCTCTTTCCCCTCAATGATCTGCCTATGGTTGATGGTTGCCTGCTTTCCCAGGCAAATTAAAAACTCCTTATCAAAATCATGGTACCTTTGAGATGTTGCCCACACTGTTCTGACCTTCTCTGGGACCATCCATATCTGCTCAGTGGTTGATGAATGCAGTCTGTCTGCTGCCAGCCTGTCAGTGATTGTGAGCATAGGACAGGAGGTATAGACAGGGCAGGTGTGGACAGTGTTTCCTAGAACTCTAATGTGATGTTTTAGGCCAGCTAATGGAGGAGCCAATGGAGGTAGAGTGGCTAGAGCCATTTGGGTAGTAAAATGGCACCTGGCATGACTCACATAGGGTTGTGGCTTTAGGGTGGGGTAGGTTGGCTAGACAAATCAATGACATTAGTTTTCTGGAGTTTTTCTGGAGTCATTTACAGTCTGGCAATCTTTTGGGCTTGGCCATTGGCCTAGAGTGGTGTGTGCCACACAAGTTGTGGGCTCCTAGGACTATCATGCTGCACACAGGGCCTTCTGAAATCTTGTTGAATAACAAAATTCTCAGTGATACACAATGACAAGCAGGGTAACAAGTCTCTGGTTTGGGCTTTTGCTCTGGTTATTTTAGTGAACAGGATTCTTCTGCACTACCTTCAAAATCTGTTTGGAATCTGACCACTTCTTACCACCCCCACTGCTACCATCCCATTCCAAGACATTATCCTCTCTTGCGTGTCACCTGTCTCCTGAAGTGATGCCATTAAAACATAGTCTGAATATGTCAGTCTTTTGCTCAGCGTTCTCCAGTGGCTCCCATCTCACTTATGTTAAAAGCCAAAGTGTTTACGGTAACCTGCAAGGCCCTCATTATCTGGCCCCCCTTACCTCCTGGACAGTATCTCGCACAAATCCCTGCCTCACCTCCTCCCTTTCAGCCACACTAGTCTCCTTAAGCTTCTTTGGCACATTCATGCTTTGTACTTGCTTTTCCTTCTGCCTGGAATGCTTTTTCCCAGGGTGTCAGTCAGGATCCTGGGAGAGAGTAGTTTTGGAAACTGGGGAAGGGTTGCTGTATGGAAAGAGCCACCTGACAGGAACTGTGGTCTTTGGTAGAGGGATGCGGCCAACCCATGAGGAATCTGCCCAGAGAGAATTGATGAAAAATCTCACTTTCTTTTCCTTTCTGATCTCCTTGCAGGTGCCTCCCATTGGTCAAACCTAACCCGACGCCAGAGAGCAAGGGACCCTGCTGATGCAGTCCGTACAGGTCAGCCTCCCAGGGCTGGGTGGAGAAGGGTGAAGAAGATCTGGAGGGGCAAATGGAAAATATCCAGAACTACTGGATAGCTCTGTTAGCTAGCTGGTCCCTGCTGACTTCCTTCAGATCTCCACTGAAAAATCCGATCCTTGTCAGTGAGGCCTTCTCTGGTCGCCATTTCTAAAATTTCAACAACCAACACCTTATGTCCTCCTTCCATTCTTTTTTTTTTTTTTATAGCACTTAATACAGTCTAGTCTATAATTTATTTATTTATCTGTCGTGCCTATCATCTGCTCTCCCGCTACCGTGGGACTTGGCACATAGTAGGTGCTCAGTAAATATAAAGTGAATGAATGAATGCCCTCTTAAGGGCCTAGAGTGAGTCTGCTGTCAGCCAGGCACAGTTGGATGTAGGTATCTGATTGTTATTCGTGCCTGCTGCTCTCAGGTTCCTCCAGAGAAGCTCAACTGCTGCCACGTTTTTAGGTCAGAGCGTGGGGAAACCTTTGCTGCCCCCAGCATTGAAACTTGGCATGACCATTTGTCAATTTGAACCTTATGGAAACTGTTGTTGCATTCACTAGCATGGGCTGAGCGTTGAGTCTTTTAAGTTGTCAGAAATAGTGAGTAGATTCACAGTCGTGGGGACATTGGCCCTTCCAGGTGGCACTTCCATACCCTAATGGTAATGCTGGTGGGCCTGTTTCTAAATTAGGTAGGCTCAGGAGCCACTTCCTTGAAGCTCAAGGGCAGGGGGCCACAATGGTGATGAAACAGGGATAGGTCAGATCAGGACAGCAAAAGGAGATTTGAATTCCTAGAACAGTGTCCAGGATAATGTTTTCACCCCACAAGTAGCATATGAATATATTCTCATTGTGGAAAAATCAAACAGTCCAGCTACAGTTACAAAACCCTTTTCCTCCCGAACTCTACTCCCGGAGGTAACCACTGTTATCCAGATAGACTGCCCTCTTCCACATCTTTTTCTCTATGTACATAATTCGGTTGTGTGTGGGTATTTAAAAATAAATGGTCTTACACTCTATATACTGATTTGTAACTTGCTTTTTTTATTCAGTAATAGAGCTTGGAAACCTTGCCATGTAGGACACTTGGATCTCACTCATTGTTTTTAAATTAAACTTTTTATTTTGAGATAACTGTAGATTCACATGCAATTTAAGAAACAATACAGAGAGATCCCATATACCCATCACCCACTTTTCCTCAATGGCAACTTCTTGCAAAACTCTAGTATAATGTCACAAACAGAATAGTGACATTGCTACAGTCAAAACACAGAAGATTTCCATCACCACCAGCGTCCTTCAAGTTGTCCTTTCATAGCCACACCACTTCCCTCCCACCCCACCTTCTCTTTCACCCCTGGCACCCACTAATCTATCTCCATGTCTGAAATCACATCATTTCAATAATGTTGTGTAAATCGAGTTATACAATATTATTTGTTTTCTTCAATCAGCATAATTATCGGGAGATTCATCCAGATTGTTGTGTCAACTGTCTTTTCCTTTTTATTGCTGTGTAGTTTTCAATGGCTTGGATACACCACAGACAGTATTCATTCACTTCTTGCAGGACATCTGGGTTATTTCCGGTTTGGGGCTATTATAAATAAAGCTGCTATGGACACTCATGTAACAGGTATTTAGGTGGACAGACATTTTCATTTCTCTGGGATAAATGTCCAGGAGTGCAATTGCTGGGTCCTGTGGTAGTTTAGCTTTTAACGTAACTTGCCAAGCTGTCTTCCAGAACGGGCATACCGTTTTCTATTCCCACCAGCGCTGTGTGAGAAGGGAGCCAAGTTTCTTGGCATCCTCACCAGCATTTGGTGTGGTCACTTTTTTTTTTTTTAATTTTAGCCATTCTGATAGGTCTGTAGTGATATTTTATTATGGTTTTAATTTGCATATCCCTAAGGGCAAGTGATTGAACATTTTTTCATGTACTTACTTGCCGTCCATATATCCTTTTCAGTGAATCGTCTGTTCATATCACGTTTTGCTTGTCAAGTATGAGATCTAGCTTACATGTCGAGCTCTAGATTCCAAACATTTTCCTTTTTCTAAAAATTTTAAAGTTTTACATTTTACATATAAGTTTGTTATGCATTTTTTCAGCTTTGAGATATAATTGACATATAATGTATGAAGGGGGACCCCCCAAAACTGAATTTCTTTATAAAAAATTATGTGTTTATTCTTGCATGTTTAAACTTCAGTCACCTTCGAAGTACTCTCCCTTTGATGCAATACACCCATGGAGACACTTTTTCCACTGCTCAGAACAGATTTTGAACTCGTCGATTTTGATGCCTTTTAGTGCTTCTGCCTGTTTTTGTTCCATCTCTTTCACATTGTCAAAACGTTTCCCTTTGAGGGCATTTTTCATCTGGGGAAACAAAAAAAGTCACTTGGGGTGAGATCAGGTGAATAGGGTGGATAGGGCATGGGAGTCATGCCATTTTTTGGTCAAAAATTGCTGAACACTCTCAGCACAGCGTGGGCAGGTGCACGTTGTTCGTGTAAATCACCCATCATGAAATGGGCAAACATATTGAAAGAGTTTCCAAAAAAATTCACTGCAGCCAAACGCAGCCTCTCACGACGATGCCAGCTGGTGCACGGATGCAGATGGGCTCCCAGAACACTCACCTAGCGGGGGAAGCCTGTACTACGAGGGGCCCATCCTTCAGAAGATAATTCTGGGGTTTTTGGGGGGTCCCCCTCATATATAAATTTAAGGTATGCAGTGCAATGACACATATATGTGTATATTGCAAAATGATTAGCACAATAAGATTAGTTTGTGATGCATTTTATATTAATTTTTTGGTATAAGTTATGAGACAGATTGTATTAGTTTCCTGAGACTATCATAACAAATTCCTATAAACTTGGTAGCTTCAAACAACAGAAATGTATTCCTTCATGGTTTTGGAGACCAGAAGTCTGAGATCAGGGTGTCTGCAGGGCCACCTCCCTCTGGAGGTTCTAGGGGAGGATCCTTCCTTGCCTCTTCCAGATTCTGGTGGCCATAAGCAGCCCTTGGCTGCCTTACCTTGTGGCCACATCACTTTAATATCTGCCTCTGTCTTCACATCAACTTCTCTTGTGTGTCTTCTCTTCTGCGATTCAATCTCACAGAGATATTTGTCGTTGGATTTAGTGCCTACTTCAGTGATCCAGAATAATCTCCTTATCTCAATGTCCTTGACTTAACTACATCTGCAAAGATTCATTTTCTAGTTAAGGTAACATTCACAGGTTCTGGGGTTAAGGACGTGGACATATCTTTAGGGGGGGCCTACTGCTCAACCCACTGCACAGGTCAAGGTGCACTTTTGCCTATGTCCAATTGCTCCAGCACTATTTGAAAAGGCCACCTTTCTTCCTTTGAATCGCTTTTGCACCTTTACTGAAAATCAGTTGGGCATATTTGTGTGGGTGTATTTCTGGGTGCTTTACTCTGCTGCATTGATTGATATGTTTATCCCTCTGGAATAAGTTTTGAAATTGGGCACAGCAATCCCACTTTATTCTTCCTTTGGAAAATGATCTTGGCTAGTCTGGTTCCTCAGCTTTGCCACATAAATTTTAGAATAAGTTTGTCCATGTCTAAAATATCCTCCTGGAATTTTGATAGGAATTGCACTAAACCTGTATGTAAATTTATAGAGAATTGACATTTCCACTACATTGAATCTTCTAATCTATGAACATGGTATATTTCTCAATTGATTAAGGTCTTCTTTGAATTCTTTCATCAGCATCTTGTAGTTTTGAGCATAGAAGTCCTGTACATGTCTTGTTATATTTACACTTAAGTATTTCATTTTGAGCAATTGTAAATGGTACTGTATTTTTAATTTTGGCATCCATTTGTTCATTGCTAACATATAGAAATACAGTTTATTTCTATATGCTTATCTTTTATCCTGCAACCTTGCTGAACTTACTAGTTCTAGGAATTGTTTTTCTGGCATTTTCTGCATCCACCACCATGTAATCTCCAAATAGGGACAGGTTTATTTCTTCCTTTTCAATTTTATGCCTTTCATTTCCTTTTCTTGCCTGATTGTACTGGTTAGAACTTCCAGCATTATGTTGAATTAGAGTGGTGAGGGCCGACCTCCTTGTTTTGTTCCCAATCTGAGGAGAAAAGCATTCAGTCTTTCATCATTAAGTTTGGTGTTAGCTATAAGTTTTTTGTAGATGCTCGTTTTCAAATTGTGAGGAAATTCTTTTCCTAGTTTTGAGAGCTTTTCTTTTTTTTAAATCATAATGGGTGCTGTTTTTGTTAAGAGCTTTTCTTTTACAATAATTGACATGATCATGTGATTATTTTTTACTCTATTAATAATGGTAGATTACTTTGATTTATTTGCAGATATTAAAACTTTATTGCACCCTTGGAATAGACCCCACTTGATAATGGTGTGTAACTCTTACACATTACTTAATTCTATTTGTTAATGCTGTGTTAAGGAGTTTCACTTTTATATCCATGAGGGATATTGATCTGTAGTTTTCTTTTTCTGTCTGACCATGAGTTTTTGCATCAAGATAATACTAGCTTCACAAAATAAATTGGGAAGTATTTTCTCCTCTTCTGTTTTCTGTAAGAGATTGTGTAGAATTGGTGTTAATTCTTTAAACATTTGCTATTATAGAATTCTCCCGTGGTGGAGGGGGATAAATACAATTGCCGTCTGAAACTATGGTACCTGGAGATTTTGTTTTGGAGTTTTTAATTGAATTAAATTTGATTTTCTTAATAGTTATAAGGCTATTCAAATAATCTATTTCCTATTGAGTGTTTTGGGAGTTTGTGTTTGTCAGGCAATTGGTTAGTTCCATCAAAATTCTCAAAGTGTGTAGGTTTGTTCTTGGTATTTCCTTATTATCCTTTTGATGTCTGAAGGGTATATAGTGGTATCCATTTTGTTGCTGATATTAATAATTTGTGTATATTTTTTCTTTGTGAGTTTTACTAGAGTTGTCAATTTTACTGATCTTTTCAAAGAACCTGCTCTTTGTTTCATTGATTGTCTCGAATTGTTTTCTTGTTTTCAATGTAACTGATTTCTGCTCTTATTTTAATTTCCTTTCTTCTGTTTGCTTTGGTTTTATTTTATTTATTTATTTATTTATTTATTTATTTATTTATACTTTGGCTTTATTCTTCTTTTTCTCGTTTCTTAAGGTAGGAACTTAAATTACTGATTGGAGACCTTTCTTCTAGTATAAGCATTTTGTGCTATAAATTTCCCTTTAAAATTGCTTCCTGCAAATTTGTTTGCTTTAGTTGCATCCCACGAATTTTGTTATGTTGTATTTTCATTTTCATTCAGTTCAATGTACTTTTAAATTTTGTTTTGAGATTTCATCTTTGACCCTGGACTTTTTAGAAGTTTGCTGTTCAGTTTTCAAGTGTTTAGGTATTTTCTTCTTATTGTTCTGTTATTATTGATTTCTAGTTTGATTTCATTGTTGTCACAGATTTAGTCGATTTTATTTCAATTGTTTTTTGATTTGTTGAGATTTGTTTTATGGCACAAGATATGGTCTCATATAGTCTGTGTTCCATGGGCACTTGAAAAGAATGCATATTCTTCTGTTGTTGGATGGAGTGTTCTATAAATGTCAAATATGATACCGTTGGTTAAGTTCCCAAGTGAGCCTTCTCTGACACAACCCCAGTAGGGTGATTTGGGGCACCTGGTTAGTTTAGCAAGGGTGGAAATGTACCTTTACAACCCTTGCTTTGCAGGTGGGGTTGGTGATGAGTCGACATTTTTTTTCTTGTGGTGTTTGGCTGCAGTAGAGCAATTATTATCTAAAACTTCCGTTTTACCTCCCTTTCTGGTCCTCTGGTTAGAGAGATGGGCAGGTTTTCTTGTTTTTTGTTTGTTTGTTTGTTTGTTTGTTGTGTTTTTACACTTTATTTATTTATTTAGACATTCAGTATTATTTTATGTTAATTTCAGGTGTAAAGCATAGTGATTTGACATTTATATATTTAAGAAGTGATCCCTCTGACTAGTCTAGTATACCCACCCAGCACCATACATAGTTATTGCCATATTATTGACTGTATTCTCTGTGTTTTACTTTAACATCCCCATGGCTGTTTTGTAACTGCCAATTTGTACTTCTTAATTGCTTCACCTTTTTCACCCTGTCCCCCAACCTTCTCCCATCTGTCACCCTGATAACTCTAGTACCCATCTGACATCATACACAGCAATTAAAATATTATTGACTATATTCCTTATGCTATACCCTGCATCCCCATGACTACAGTGTAACAACCAATTTGTACTTCTTAATCCCTTCTCCTTTTTCACTCACCCCCAAACCCCCTCCACCTGGCAACCATCAAAATGGTTTTTTGTATCTATGAGTTTGTTTCTGTTTTGTTTGTTCATTTTGTTTTTTAGATTTCACATATAAGTGAAATCACATTGCATCTGTCTTTCTCTGTATGACATACTCCACTCAGCACAACACCCTCCATCCATGATGCCACAGATGGCAAGAACCCATTCCCTTCCATGGCCGAGCAATCTTCCATTGTATACATGGACCACCTCCTCTTTATCCATTCGTCCATCAGTGGACACCCAGACTGCCTCCACATCTTGGCCACTGTAAACAGTGCTGCAATGAACACATGGATGCACACATCCCCTCAAAGTAGCATTGTGGGTGTCTTCGGATAAATACTCAGAAGTGGGATTACTGGGTCCTTCTCTGTCTCTTGTTATAGCTTTTGTTTTAAAGTCTGCTTTGTCTGGGATAAGCATCACTACCCCAGCTTTTTTATTTGTTTGTTTCCGTTTTCATGAAGTAACTTTTTCATCCCTTTACTTTCAGTCTCTGTGTCCTTCAATCTGAAGTGAGTCTCTTGTAGGCGGCATAGGTAAAGGTTTTGTTTTCTTATCCATTCAGCCCTCCTATGTCTTTTGATTGGAGCATTTAATCCATTTACATTGAAAGTAATTGTTGTTAGATATGTAGCTATTGCCATTTTATTATTCATAATTTTGATCTTTTTACTTTATCTTAACTCTCCTTAACATTTCTTGTAATACTGGTTGGTGGTGATGAATTCCTTTAGCTTTTTCTTGTCTGGGAAACACTTTATCTGTCCTTCGATTTTAAATAATAGCCTTCCTGGGTAGAGTAACCTTGGTTGTATTAATAGGTCCTTGGTTTTCATCACATTGAGTATTTCCTGCTAATCCCTTCTGGCCTGCGAAGTTTCTGTTGAGAAATCAGCTGACAGTCTTAGAAGAGCTCCCTTATAAGTTGCTAGTTGCCTGTTGAGGTTTTCTTTTGTGTGTGCCGCTTGTGCAGATAAGTGGGCTGTGCTCTGCTGTGGTCTGAAGCCAGCCTCCAAGTATGTTAGTTCTGAAGCCTCTTGAGAGGGGCTCTGGTGCAGGCCCAGGTCACCCACTCTCTGTGACTGGCCGGGGACTACCTGATATGGTAGGAGCTACAAAGCAATCTGCGATTGTTTACTGCCAGTGCTAAACGTGGAAGCGCATGGGACAAGCCACGCTGTGGACCAAGGACAGCTGCCATGAGTACCAGGTCTGGGGTAGCGCTGCAAAAAGCCAGGACACACAGAGGCCTGCTGCCACCTGCCGGCTCCCATAAGATTCAGCCACTGATAAAACCTCGAGCGGCAAGGAGTTGGGTGTGGCAGGATCTTAGCGCTCACCAGACCAATTCAGATTTAGATTTGGCCAAGAGTGTGGGGGAGGGCTCAACACAGGAAAGATGAGGCCCGCCTATGGGCTGCACTGGAGAAGGACCCCATAGAGGAAAAATGGCCACTATCCTCTAGCCCTCTCCCCAAAGCCACACACTTCGGTCTGACCCCGAATGAATGCTTTTGACGCCCCACCTTCCCGGAGTAACCGTCCTTCTGCCGGGTGAGTGCCTGAGAGCAAGTGAGTCTGTGGAGGCTTTTTAAGAGGACATCTGTTTCCTGCAGCTTTCTGCCCCACCAGGATGGTCAGAATCCCCACAGTTTTCAGAGCCAGATGTTGTGGAGGCTCCTCTTCCTGGCACTGGTATTTGAGTTGGGGAGCCTGGTGTGGGGCGGGAGTTCCTCGCTCCTCCGGGAGACGGGGACCTCTGCGGCCAAGATAATCCGTCCTGTGTCAACCATCACACGGAGGTTTGAGGCCAGCTCATTTTGCATCTCTGCCCCTCCTACCAGTTTTGACATGGCTTCCTTATATTCTTACTTATAAAACTAGTTTCAGCTAGACTTCAGATGTTTCTTTAGGTTGATTGTTATAATTTTGTTGTAATTTTCACGTCTTCATGGAAAGAAGCAGGCAGAGTGTTTACTCCGCCATGTTCCATCTCTACTTTTTGTGTTTGTTTTATTCATAATGTTCAGGAGTTTTAGTTGTACTTAGTGTTTAGTTTTACCGAGTGGGAGGAATAAGGAAAAGTATATCTACTCCATCTTCCTAGAAACAGAAGTCCTAATTATGCCTTTAAAACAGAGCTGGACAAGACATTGACGGTGGTCAACTGCTGGATTGTCAAGCAATTTTGGGGTGATCACCTGAATTGGGAAAAACCAGTCATTGCATATGCCCACACTATGCCAGGGCCCAACAGCTAGTCAACTAAACATAAACAAAACACATTTTTTGGACACACACATACAACTAGAGGCAAGAATCGGCTCTTCATAATCAAGATGGCTGTATGTACTTGAGCAAATGAAAATAAATAGCTAGTGAACTGCGACGCTTGGAGAAAATTAGAAGTAGCTCTTGCCCTGAGAAAGTCTGCCCAGGCCTGCTTTAATATACTACATAGTTATGTAGAGTATGGTTTTATGAGAGTTTATTCAACTATTTTACATACTTGATGAACATAGGTTGTTTCTAAAATTTGATGGCTGATATTTCAAAGAACATCTATTCAATGCGGATATTTAAATAAACATTTGCATGTATGTGCAAGAGTTTCTTTAGGATAGATTCTAAGAAGTGGGGTTAGGGAGTAATAGGGCATGTGTATTTTACACACTAATAGATGTTGCCAAATTCTTACACAGAATATCTATACTCCAACCAGCATTGTTTGAGAGTAATGGATTTGCTCACATCCACACCAGTACTTGATGTAATCAAAGTTTTAATTACCAACGTGATGGGTGAATGATGGTATCTGATGGTTGTTTTCCTTTGCCAGTCTTTTATTATTAGAGATTGAGCATTTTTTTAAATGTCTATTGGCCATTTGTAACTCTCCTTCTGAATTGATTGACCATATACTTTGCTATATTTCTTTTGAATTTTTGCCCTTTTTATTGATCTATACAAATTATATATTTTTTACCCAATATATATTGCAAATAATATATTTCTTCCAGTTTATCATTTGTATTTTTTTAACTTTATTGATGGTATCTTTTAAGATGTTTTTAAATGTAGATTCAAATTTATCATCCATTCCTTCATGGCTTTTGTGTTGTGTAAAAAGGATTTCATTACACCAGAGTCACAAATATATGAGGGCTGTCCAGAGAAAATCCAGCCATAAATGCCTCTATTTTTCACATTACAAGCTGGGTACTTTCTGTACAGCCCTCATATATTTCTCATTGTGGTTATAAATATGTTTTATTTTTTATATGTAGTTGTTTGAACTAGCTGGAGTGTGTGTGTGTGTGTGTGTGTGTGTGTGTGTGTATACGTGTGTGCATGAATATAGTATAAGGTAGGAATCTAATTTAGTTTTTTTTCAAATGGAAAACTAATTGTTCCAACACTGTTCATTAAATAGCCCATCTTTTTGCCACTGGCTTGTAAATACAATTTATTTGTTTAATTTCTTTACAGGAGCTGGTTTGGTGGCTCTCTGGTCTCTTTTACTCACTTGTCTATTTCTGTGCCAATAGCACACCCTATTAATTATTGTATATTTGATACCTCGTATAATAAATCATCCTGTATTGTCCTTTCCCCCTCAAAATTGTTTTAGCTTTTCTTGTGCATATTCTTTTTCATATGGATGTTCAAATGAGTTTGTCAGGTTCTACGAAAAATTCCTATGGAGAATTGACTGGGATGGCAATGAGTTTATACATTAATTTAGGGAGCATCGACATCTTCTCTCCTTTTCTCCACACGATTTATCCTCCTTCACAAAGGACACTGTGGCTGCTATGAAAGATGATTAGCAGCTAAAGAAACCACACAAGCCCTGCCCGCCCCACACAGTTTATTTGTGAAAGCCTGTGCTCCAGGCTCCAAGGGTAAATATTTGTTAGAAACATGAGCTCTGAGCACTAGGTCTGTTGTGCAGTGGTACTTCCAAAGTGGGGGCAGTTATTTTTCTTGACCAGAAAGAAACAACAGCAGCAAATGCCCCATAACTCCAGCTTGAGAAGATACTTTGCTAGACTTCAAGAAAGGAAGTGAGGAGTGGATGAAATACACAAGCAGCACATGGTAACATTAAGATACAGTGGGGTCATGATTTTCTATCTGGGAGAGCCCAGGATGACAGCAAGTATAAATGGTAGAGGATGGAAAGTACCAGAAATTAGGAGTGGCCCCTATTCCATGCTGGTGTCTGCAGGGTCGGGTCCTAAGGAACTACAGGGCCACCCATTCCCAGCAGGGTGCTTACATTCATTGTGTCCATCTATATATAGTATGTAGGGGAAGACAGGCTGTGTTGGTAGCTGGGCCCATTGAGCCCGATGTTCTGGACAGACCACAGTGTGGGCTTGGAAGTGGATCTGCCTACTTTTGGGTCCACTGCTGACATAACACTACCCAATTCTCTGGAGTTTGTCTTGGTAGGGGTGCGGATGCCTGGATAATTTACACTTGTATAAACACGGCCCATTCTATCACAATGAAGCCATGCTGCCTGCACAGTGGTGTGTTCATTCAGTGTTACTAACAGGCAGCAGGTACTCACAGCCAGTTGCACAGGTCTTGATGCCAGACCTTGTGGAGAAGGGCTGTCTTGGGGCTGCCAGAGCAGCTCAACCTACCCACTCAGGTGCTGCAGGTAACTGTGGGCCCAGAGGGATATTCAGTAACGTTCGGCTGCCTTGGAGTTGAACTAGAGCCCTCCAAACTTTTCTCGAGGAGGAAAGGGGAACTACTTCAGGTGCTCTTTGGCATGTGCAGATGCTGTCTGGGCCAGCAGCTCTGCCCTCACCTATGTTCCATCCAGCTGGCAGGACAGACACCGTCTCCAGACATGTGTATTCTCCCCGGAAAAGGTCATGGTCTCCAAAGCAGGAATATGGCCTGAGCCACCAGCACTCCCAAAGGATCTTACTTAGCCTGTAACACGGCAGACAAAACATCACTCTAATCAAGAAGGCAAAACTATCACATTAAGTACCTCCTGCAGGGACAAAGTGCTATGTGGGTTTTAGTTGCCTCACTTTTAAAAATCCAATCTGTCATTAAGTCTTTTCCCTCTCCAATCCCTTGGATCTGTACCCTTTCCTCCCCCCATTTTCGTGACTGATGTAGACCCCACTGAGCTCTGGACTATCTCAGGCGCCACTTCTCTTTATTTCTTTTCCTTTGGTGCACCTTCCTAACTCAAAGCTCTGATCCCGTCCTCTGCTCCATGTTAAAGCATCTTTACAGAGTCAAGCCCAACACCCATCTGATTTTCTTCTTAAATG
>PVJL010005320.1:70389-110836 GCA_004026885.1 Lyroderma lyra
TTTTTTTTTTTTTTTTTTTTTTTTTTTTTTTTTTTTTTTTTTTTTTTTTTTTTTTTTTTTGCTGCTTGACCCTGGCCCTCTCACTTCACCTTTCTCTCCTCCCCAGTTTCCCACTCTGTTAAGGCTGTGTCACAGAACGCCCCCTACTGGAGGTTAGTGGTGAAGACTCAATGAGAATAGAGGTGAACGGGGTTTCAAGCGCCGGAAGCTTCCATAACGCGGGGGTTCGGCCCGGTGAGACCAGGGCTGGTGGACCAGTGCTGCCCGGGGAGTGCTTTTCGTGCACGGCAGAGCAGCTCTGCTCCTTGGTGCGTCACCCGGTGCGCGCGCGCGCGCGGAGGCGGAGAGGCTGTGGGGCGCCTAGTGCGGGCGCAGTCGGCGGGATGAGTTACGGTCCCTGCGCCTCCGGCACAGGCCCCGCCCGCGTGCCTGCCCCGCACCCGGCAGAGGGCGCTGCAGTGCAGCTGCTCCAGCTACCAAACTCCAGCTGCCAAAGGCGGGTGCTAGATCGGGCCCAGTGTGGGGCTGGGTGGGGAATGCTTCTGCAGTCCCAGCGGTGGCTTTGATTTGTTGTTGTTAACAAAAACGCTTGTCTTTAGCGCAGAAATGATATGCACCTCAAATTGATCAGGCCCCGTGCAGAGTGATGGGCCAGCAGGTCTCTAGTGGAGAGTGCTTCTTGCTCGTTCCAAGCTTTTTTTTTTTTTTTTTTTTTGTATGTGGGTAGCTCCCCAACTGGGAATCGAACCCAGGCCGCAGCGCCGACAGCGCCAGCGCCGAAGCCTTAAACCACTACGCCATCAGGGAACTCCCATCGTTCCCCGCTTTTGAACAAGGATGTGGGAAGCTGAAGACGTCCCAATTCTCCCCAGAGAGCGTCCCTGATAGGGTGGGTGGCCCCTTTCCAAAGTACATCTGTCTAGGGACTCTGCCCTTGATCTTCTCCCCTCTGGCCTTCCCCACCCGAGGTGATGCAGGTAACAGAGATTGCTCTGGCTATTAGGTTTTAGGTGCCAGCTCCATCTCGGAGTTGCTCTGTAACCGTGGCCATTTCATTATTCATTCACTAAAAAAAGATTCTCTGTGTCCACAAGGCACTGACAGTGGGGGAAAGGGAGGAGCCCAAAACTGTGAACAATTACCCCAACCTTAAAACAGCTTATGCCTCACACAGGACCTCACACATAGGTGATCGTGATCCTTAAAATGTGCTGAATGAATAAATGCTATGATTTAATCACCGCACCCTAGAGTATGGATTTTTTGGTCACTGATGCATCCCAGGTGCCTAGAGGAGTGCCTGACACACAGTAGGTGCTCAGGAATTTGTCAGATGAACGATAGAGGAGTGCATTGAGTGTTTCGTGACTGCAACCTAACGTACAAGAGCAGTGAGGTTTGAATCAAGTCTTGAGGAAAAAGGGGCATTAGTTAGGCACCTACAGGGCCAGAGGAGAGAGCCATGCAGGCAGAGAAGGGCCTGTGCCAAGGTACAGAGCCCAGTGTCCTCACCTTTCTATGCCTCAGTCCCCTCCTGTAAGAAGAGGATAGGGTTGGCCCTTTAATCCCTTAAATTCTTCTGCTTCTATAATAAGATTCTCTGATACTAGAAATGAATCCAGTTACCCAGTTTAAGGCCTGACCAGTGTGGGACAGCTTTGCAGTCCAAGAGATTCAGGTTTTGACTTTTGACTCAGCCCGTGTTCAGAATAAAGGCTTAATGATCTTAGGCACCTCTTTCCATCCCTTGCTCTCTTTCACCTTGGAAATCTCCCCCTGAGTCCCCATGCAATGAATTATACACTGCAGAAGTCAGCACATATTTGTATATTGCCATGATTTTCCTCTGTATTAATTTGGTTTTTGAAATAAAGTTTCTGTTAGTTATACATTGTTTAACCAACACAGATTATTTGTGGGAAAAACAGGAAAGTACAAAGAAGGAAATAAAAACCATCCTTACTTTCACTACCTGATGTTCATGAAAAAAGATGCACATAGGTGAACTCACTCACAACCACATTGTCACAGATGGCTGTCACATGAGCCTTCCATTCCCAATGAAAGCATGAGCTGGAGGCAGTTCTCTCTTACCCTCCATTAGTTGTATCCCTGATGGGAAGAAATGTTGGCTTGGACCCCCAAACTCTAATTCATCAGCCTGGTGCAGACTATCATGCTACATCCTCAAAGAGCATACTGCTTAGAGGACTTTTCATTCTGTGACAGGATTCTGGGCTCAAACCACTATGTGGCCTCTTGCCCCACCTGGAGTTGGGCTAGAGTTAGGCTAGATTATGTGGGGGGCACTAGGCCTCCTTGGGTCCAGAGCAGCAACAGAGCTGGCAGCTTTCTGCAGGGGACGGGTGATGGGGATGCTGCTTGGGAACTTGCTTCCCTACCTGCCTGAATGGGGGCCCGCAAATAAACTCAAAACACCAGCTTACTATGTTTTCCTGGTCCCTCCTATTAAGAGCTCCTTCCTCAGCATGCTGGCCCCTTTTTGTGCCCTAGTTCCTTATTATTCAATGTGTGATCCATGTGCCGGTGCCATGGACCTCTAGATGATGGTTTGTATATTAAAGTTTAAGAAGCAAAGTGCAGATTCTATTTCAGAAGGTCTGGGATGGGGCCTGAAATTCTTCATTTTCTAACAAGCTCCCAAGTAATAGTGATGTAACTGATCCGTGGACCATACTTTGAATAGCAAAGATCTAGAAGCCTCTTTTGCCCTCCCTTGTCCTCCCTGAGTGAAGGTGAAAGGGCAGGAGAAGCCTTGAGTGTTCCCCAGAGGTTAGAATGTGCAGACACACGTGCATGTATGCACATGCACCCAGTTGAGGGCTATGTTGTGGGTGTCGAGTAAATGTTTGGCGAGTGAACGCATGCAGTCGAGAAGTGAGAAGACTTAAGGCCATATGCCCACCCCTCCAATGACTTGCCCATTTCAGTGGTACTATCATCAGCTTCTCAGTCACCACATGGAATTGGTTCCTTAGCCATTTTTGCTCTGGCTCTGTCTTTCCTTTCTCAGTGATTCTGTTCTCATTCAGATACTTATCACTTACCCCCTGCCTTCCTGTCTCTGGTGCCTTTCCCCTCTAGTTTACTAATAAGTCTCTGCAGCTACACACCAGGCCTTGAAGAAATAGTTCCAGAGTCTTTCCTCTCAACTCTGAACTTGCTTTTACTACGTTGGTATCTCTAAGTCCCAGAAACCATATCTGGTTTTCCCAACTCCTCCCTGGCCCTGTTATAGCCTGATGCTTAGCTTGATTCCCCCTTTGATCTTAGACCTGCCTTCATGATCTGACTTGCCACGCTCTTGCACCCAACTGCTTTTGCATTCCAGCCTGGTTACAGTATCCCAGACCCCTGCTTGGCCTGCAGGGAAAGTCAAACATGGTGGCCTCATTCTCTATTCACATATTTCTAGTACTTTATATATCTTGTCTTCTTAAGTAAACGCTAAACTCCTGGAGGGCAGGCCTGTCTGTGTCTTATTCCTTTATTTATTCTTTGCATCACCAGTGTCTTCATTCATTCATTGATTCATTCATTTCTCAAAGACTAAGTGTCCATTCTATGCCACCAAGCCTAATACCAAGTGTTAGGGCAGCAGGGGAGGCAGACATGGTCTAGGATATTGTAGGAGATTAAGAGTAACAGGGAAGTTCAATAACATAAGATTGGCAAACTGATTTTGGGCCCAGGCCAGTGGAAATATTTGTGAAATGGCTGGTGAACTGGCTGGGCCTGCCCATGCCTAGAATAGATAAGGAAGAAATTCTGGCTGGCGGTTACCGGAGGCCTACCTTAGGGGCCTTTGGGAGAAGTGGGAGAAGGAGATGGAGTATTGTCTGCTTTTTTTAAAAAAAATGTGTGCATGGAAGGGAAATAGCAATTATGATCTTGACAAAAACAATATTTCCAGTTGTTACCTGAAACAATAGGATTTGGGGGTATAATTCTGAGAGGCGAGTGATGTAATGGGAATAGCACTGAACTAAGCTTCTTTCTAGAACTCAGATTCCATGACCCTTTGACCTGGGTTTCAGCACCAGCTCTCCTGCTTGCTTACTCTCAGACCTTGCTAGCTCTGTTCCCCTAGCACAGCTTCAGTTTCTTTCTCTCTGACATGGCAGGATGTGGAGCCAGGGTGGGCTTGGTCCCATGAACTGGAAGCTTCCTCTGAGGTGTTCACGTTTTTGGCAGGAAGAGAAGCACAGAGTCGCACGACTCAGCAGAGCAGATTGGACTCAAGAAGGCAGGTGAGGACTGGAGAAGGAGAGGGCCTGACCCTGGGCAGGTGAGAGGCCTGGACAGGATCTGATGCATTGGTGACGTATTCAGGAGGAAATGGAACTGTCAGCTGACCAGATGGTGGGGAAGAAGAAAGAGAGGTGAAAGAAAATAGAGATTTTTGCTCCAACCCAGGAGGACTGAGTGAGAGGAATGTAGGGTCCTAGGTCCAGCACTACCAGTAAACTGCCATGTGGCCTTAGATGAGTCCTTGCCTCTTTCTGAGTCTCACCTGGCACATCTGTACAGTGAAGGGAACGCTCTGATCTTCCCAACCTGTGTCCCTGATCCATGGTAGCTGCAATAAGTTAGGGAATGCTTCAGTTTTCCAAATGGCCATTTAGCTTGTTAGAAGTTTGTGGGTGAATTGGAAACCCATAAATGGAAAGCCCAGGGCCATGGCAGAGCCTTTAATGCTTGCCTTGGGCCGCTGCGGGGCAGGGTGGGGAGAGGGGTGCAGTGGGTGCGGTCATGAGTGGGGCTACAGTGAGAGGCCTTGGGGAATCTCCTCAGGGGTGAAGCCCAATGATGAGCAGTCCCTGAAAAGGAGCTTGTTTCTTCACCTCAGAAGACCTGGCCTTGGCAGTGTTTTAAAGAGATATTTAAAGATCCCAGGTCCCAAAAGCGTACAAATAGCATAGCATTATGCATGGTCTTGCTTTGTCTTTGCATAGGAGGGGAACTTAGCTGGAGATAGGGTTTCAAATAAATGAACTCTGCACTCTCATCTATAGAAGCCCATTTGCAGGTAACAGTTAACACACAAAGAGCATCTGCTACCTCCTAGGCTTGGATCTAAGCACTTCACAAGTGCTCATTAACTCAATGCATGCTCAAAGCAACGCCCGTTTTATAGATGAGGAGACAGGCACAGAGAGCCTAAGTAGGCTGACCCAGATCACACAGCTGAGTGGAGGAGCAGGCAGACCTGTCTCCAGAGCAATAAATCACAGTGCTATTAACAGTGTCTATAACTGTCACAGTAGAATTACAGCTCTTTTAATATCACATCACAGTTGTTTCAGGTATCTCAAAATAAATCATTTGTGTTCATCACTAGTTCAAAATTATGGTAGTCATTAGACCCACTGCTAGACATTATTCTATTGAATATGTTCATCAACAAACACATAAGCCTAGATTGTAATTTGTGTTTCAGTATACAGTAATCGTTTTCCTTTGTAATCTTGGATAATTTATTTAATGCATTTAAAAGCATTTTTTCCCCAAGAAAGGGTCCATAAGCAGCACCAGACTGACAAGGGGGGGGTCCCTGGGGCGCCCTAGGAGGCTTTTCTGATAGTGAGCACACTGAGGACCTGGGAAGCATGCACGCTAAGCCTTGCTCTGTGTTGATGCTTCACCATATGCTGCAACCCCACTTGACTAGGCTGATCAGATGTCCTGTTTGAAATGGGACAGAAAACAACGGTACTGTCCCGTTTCAAATGGTATGTAAGGTCAGCCTAGTCTCACTGGGCTAAATTCAAGGTGTCACTATACATGTACCGTTTGAAGTGGGACAGTACTGCTTTTTTTCTGTCCCATTTAAAATGGTACGTCTTGTCAGTCTACACTTGACTCATGAGGAGATCAGGACTAGTGAGGAGGGGAGCCCCATCTACAGTCACCGTCAAGTAAGTGACCAAGCTGGGTCGTGCATCCAGATGTCTGTCTTTGCTGGAAGATGAGTGACAGCCCTCAAAGCAGTTCCCTCAAATACGAATGACCCTCTGAAGACAAAGGACACCGGAATGCACACTGGGTGACACTTTCAACCCCAGTGCATGTCCAGACCTGGGGGATGGAATGAGGGCCCTTCTAGGAAGAAGGGGAGTGTCTGAGAACAGTACCAGGTTTGACGGTTGGCAGCCAGGGGGAGGTGGCATAATGCCTGACAGATGCAGTCTTGAGTTCAAATCTCAGCTCTGTCCTTGTGCACTCTTGCACTGATTGCTTAACCTTTTTGTTGCCTCCGTTTTCCCACCTGTAAAATGAGGATAATGATGGTAGCTCCTAGGGTGGTCATGAGGATTCAGTGAGGTAACATACTCTAGGCACTTGGCATGGTGTCTGGGACTATGGTGTGAACCATTGCCATTATTTCTCCTAAGAAAGTGATGCATGGAAGGACTCCAAGGCTTCTGGAAGAACACTGGGCCCACCGCAGACTAATGGAATCAGGGCATTTTCCCCAAAGCTCCGCAGGAGATTCTAATGTGGAGACAGCTGAAAGCCATGGCCTCAAAAGGAAATGGGGCTGTGTTCTGCTCTTTGGGGACCACGGAAGGAGGAGGAAATTTGGAGACCATGCCTTGCTCTGCAGACAGGATGAAGAGGAGAGGAGGTGGGCAGCTTTTGGGACAAGGGGAGCTGGAGCCTGCAGTAAGGAAGCTGCGGAGGGGCCACCTGAGCTGCAGACAGGCGCCAGGCCCCGTCAGGCCAATGACCTAGCTCGTTTTCCCACAGAAGGAAAAGGGAAGTGTGGGGGCGAGGGGCAGATGAGGGTGTGCTCACGGTCTCTTCCTGCGCCCACCCTCGAATAGCAGACCCCGACGGGTTGTTAACACCTTGTAAGGAGCAGGAGAGGCAGTCTGCTTGGCTTTTTCCTCTGGCCACGTGCACAAAATGGCTCACACCCAGATTCTTCCCCCACTCAATCCAGCAGAACATCCCAGCTCTGGTCCAGGCGACTATCTGGTGGCCAAAGCAAGATAGCACACTGAATGTTGGACACCAGGTCCCCAAGGCTACAGCCTTCTGCTGTGACAGGAGAATGCAGCAAGCTAGGGGCTCGGCAGGGCTGTGATGATTGTGTTTTCATGAATCAAGAAAGGAAATCATGGCCAAGAGGAGGAAAGAGACTTGTTCACAGTGACATAGGGTGTAATGTTAGAGGCAGGACTCATGGTCCAGTGCTCCTTTTCCCACATCCACCTGCAGACTTCAGCTTTGGCTCCTAATCTGCCAGTCCCAGGAAACTGACCCACTTTCCACCACGGTCCTGTGGCTCTAACAGGATCTGCCAAGTCACCCAGCAGATATCTGGAGCTGGCTGCTCTGAGGGAATCTCAAATAAACCTCCTGCCCTGAGTCTGGATCAAGAGTAGAGGGGTGGTGCGCTTGGGATTTTACACTTACATTGTCTTCCCCTCATCTTTTGTTTTGGGGCATATTTTAGGCAGGTAAGATTCCCTCTCCCCCACCTCCGGAAAGTGGAGACTATGTCTTTAAGAAAGGACGAGTCAGAACTACAGGGATCAGTTTCAGGCAGCCCTCAGAAGGCAAATCTGGATTGAGTTTAGGAAGAAAAAAAGAAGGGGTTAGCTTTGGTCCTGCCTCCTTTCCTTTCTCTCCTTTGCTCGTCCCTCCTCCGGCCTTAGTCTGGAAATTCAGTTCACTCAGCCAGGAGGTTACGGATCCCAGGGCTTTCCCCAGCAGCCTTGTCCTCTCACCTTGTCCCTCCTCCAGCTCCCGAGAGCACACGATCTGTAGGACTGCTGGGCAAGTTGCTGGAATGATTAGGTACGTGGTCTGGACAACCTTTGCCCTATCAGTGAGATCTGGGGAGTGTCCAACATGGACCCGGTGGGAGATGGGTGGGGGACCCCTGGGACCACTAAAAACATTGATAACTGAGGCAGGAAGAAGATGGGTGGGTATTGTCACATTCATCTCGGTGACTCCACCAGGGGCTCTATGTTCAGGCCTCTATGGGCTCAGAGAGGCCTGGTCCATGTAGCCAGCCCCCCTGCCCCCGACCTCACCCTTGTGAGTTACCTACCCAATCCCTGATGGGTGGGAGTGTGGAGTTTGCTGCTTCCCCAGGAGGAGGTGATGCCAGAGGGGTGCTAAAGGCAGACAGGAACAGGTCCAGCCCCAGCCATCTGTCTGCCTGTCCATGACACCCTGGTGGTGTGTAACCTCTCAGATGGGGCGAATGGGATTCAGGCTGCTCAAATTGCATGTGCGGTGGGCCAGGAGCCACACAAAGTCCTCTTGGGCTTGTTTTCAGCTTTGTGGGATGACTAAAAGCAAAGGTCTTCGTTTTTAAGGACTTAAAGGTTTACACTTCAGCGAAAAGGGCATAATGCTAATTAGCTGAAAGGAGGAAGCACAGAGGTAGAGAAGGCAAACTGGACTGGTGATAGAGATTTCTGTGAGCTCAAGAATGTTTTCCCTGTGTATTTTGGGATTCATCCATGCTTTTATTTATGTATTTATTCAATAAACATCTGTTAAATGCCGGTTGGCACCCACTGCTTGTGTGGGGGAACCTGCAACCCAATATGTCAGCTGAGCCTCCCACCTGACCTCCTTCTCCAGGTCTCTATTTCTCCCTTTCCTCACCCGCATCCTGGCCCCTTTGAGAGGGGAAGAGGCACACTAACTCCTAGTGCACTCAGGTGACCTGATGAGGGTAAGATAAGTGCTGACGTTGTTGGCACTACGGTGGGTACATCTCACCTGACAGCAGTCTCTCTTGAAAGAGACCTGGGCTTGATCCCCAAACATGACCTCAACTACTGGGAAGGACTTTGAAGGTCAGAAACCAGCAGGGACACAGAAGTTTAGCTTAACTTCTCTCAGACCGAAGGAGGAGTGGTCTGGGCATTCTGTGGCCATTAGGGGTAGAGCTGGGCCCCTCTTTGGGCCTTCAGCCCCCTATATGAGCCAAGCAGTTGGTTTGATTTGCCAGGAGCATGTGAGGACTTTGTTCTTTGTGGCTTAAGCAAGTTGTCATCATTTGGGCAGGAGACATGCTGGGATTTCAGCCACCTAGGCTGTTAAGGAAGGGGTGAGGTTGGGAATATTGGTTCTTGGGTGGTCTTTCGGGTGTGGAAGGTTTAGGCATGTTACAGACTGGCTCGAGAGAGTGTGTGTGTGTGTACGATATAGGAAGTAGTCCCTAGGAGAAAAAACCGGGCCAAAACCAGGCAGAAAGTGTAACCTTACACAAATAGGCTTGGAATTCAGGACTGCACTCATAGCTGGCCAGTTGCTCAAGGGACCAGTGAATACAGTGAAAGAGCAGCAAGACCAGGGGTCTGCTCACCCTGCTGGGGACAGAAATGAGGGACTGAGTGGATGGGTGAGCTTTATAACTTCGGCCAAGGGGGGCTGAGGGGGACTGCTAGGAGCTCCCACCACCTGACTTAAAAACAAAGCCTCACAGCAGTATCTGTCTACGTTGCACTCTGCATTTATTTGGGCTTGTGCTGGCCTTGTCTGAGGGGCTATTTCTGAGGGTGGAAGGGAGATGGGGAATAGACTGTGCGATTTTCTGAGGCTATGACGGTAACACTCTTCAAACACATCCTTGCCCGCTCTTCAAATCTCGCCATGACTGCACCTGTGTGCCCAAGAAGGGCTATCATCGAGCTAGACCTCCTGCTCCAGCACGCAGCCTCTCTGCCCTCTCACAGGCTGCGCCCACTTCCTGCAAACGCTTGTCACTCCTTCGAAGAATAAAGCAGTTGCCCCAAGCAAGTTGTTCAACTGAGTGGCTGGGGAGGAGGAGGCAGGGAAAGCCCGGGAATTGTGTCAGGAAGGTTAAGTGCCAGCCAATGTCCTGGGGATAAAACAGGGGGCGGGGCCTTCCCATCTGGAGCGACTTCACTGTCGAAGCTCAGGAAAGGCTGTTTCCTCTCTTTTGTCAGTACATTTTTGAGAGGTGCTTAGTTTCCCTTCCATTTTCTCTACAAGTCTGATTGCCTGTGGGGAGCAGGTCTTGTGTACTGTTTTTAAAGTGGAGAAATCGCCCCTTAAATGTAAAGCTGAGCAATTCCAGTAAAAGGATCCAAGCGAATGAGGTTTCTGCCCAAGTATGGGAAAATATCCATCCATCTCTCCACTTAATTAGAAAAATAATCCACTGAGTAGTGAGTCATGCTGGCTGCCTGTCAGCGAACACCACCATCCTTAGCCACACAGCCAAGAATAATGTAGGTGAGATGACAGCAGCCATGACGAAGAAAAGACATGAAGGGGCTCAGATTCCTGATGCTAGCAGCTGTTTCGACCACCTTTGCCCCCTCCTGCACAATAAGTAGAGCACTGAACTGGGCTGCGTCATCTGTGACGCAGATCAGTACAGCTGGGGTGCGTCTTGCATCTTGATAAGGGGGTGTCTCTGCAGGGGGCACTTAGGATCAACTCCTCGGCTCTTTACACAGTCGAGGAGCTCTTTTTTATAAAGAAAACATACAAGACTATATTGCGTCGAGTGGACTAGTTGTGAATGTGCAGCTCCATGAATTTTTACATATGTGCACATTTGCGTGTAACCACCACCCAGTTCAACGTATAGAACATTTTCTGCACTCTAGAAGGCTCCCTTTGGCTCCTTCTACTTGGGGGTTCTTTATTTACATGCACCAAACTGTTGCAACTGAATGTTTATGGTCAGCTATGCACTGGTAAATGTTTAACAACCAGTCCTGGTGTGTGTAGGGGTGCTCTGCTTTGTAGCATTTGCCAATGTTTGTGGTGTAAATATTCCTGCCATGGCCAATTTCAAGTATGAACAGTTTAACTACTGGCTTGCAAAATTCTGAAAAGTTAACAATGGGCTCTGGTGAGCCAGGGCAAACTGGCCCTAGCACACCAGTGGTTGTGATGCATGATCAAAGAAAGCCAGCCTAGCCTTGTGGGGCTCAGGTAAGGGTGGGCTCTCAAATATTCCCAGGTCCAGCCCCCTTAGTGAGGAAAGAAGTGTTCACAGGATTTCAAGCAGTCTGTAACTTCCATCGTCCATGCACCAGACATCAGTTGTGTCCTTTCCTCATGGCAAGATCTAGGGTTACAAACGTGAGTATATCATGGTTCTGTCTCTCAAGGAACTTAACACTTGGAGGAAGAGGCAGACATGTGCAGATATATATGCAATAAAGAGTTCTAGGGGCTGGGGTAGGAGACTATATGCAAAGTATTGAGGGACCTAAAGGGGGTTCATTTCTGTCTTGGAATCTGAAATGCATTTCTTACCCCACTTTACTTTGGGAAGTGCCTTCAAGTTGAGGAAAAGAACATCAGACTCATATATGGTCTCTCTTGGATTTTGATCCCACCTCTTCCATGCTGTGTGATCTTGGGCAAGTCACTTAACATCTGTGAGCTTCAGGTTCCTCATCTGTAAAATGGGGGTAATAATAGTACCTGCCATATACATCATAATTCTGAGTATTAAATGACATAATTCATGTATAGCACTTAGCACATAGAAACATTTACTAATGATTAGCTTCAGTTAGGAATTATTAACTACTAACTGGGACAAGCTCTGAGCCTCTCTAAGACTCATTTTCTTCATCTGTGAAAGGAAAATATGAAGCTAACCTTGTCACGGTTGTCTTGAGAACTAGATAAGATTGTGTAGGTGAATTGTCTGGCCCAGAGTAGGTTCCCAGCAAACACTGGTTTTCCTCCCTTCCCCGCTTTCTGACATACTGACTTACGCCTTCTCCCCCAAAAAGCCAGCTCTGACATCTCAGGAAATAAATACATCAAGCAGATACACTAACCCCACTTTTTAAAATGTTTATTTTGAAATAGTTATTGATTTACAGGAGTTGCAAAAAAAATGCACAAGGGGTCCTGGGACCCCCCCCCAGCCCATTTTCCCTGATGTTGACATCTTAGGTAATGCAGTGCAAGACCTCGCTGGTGCTACCTTCTTGTTATTCACACCCACCCATTACCCACTTCCCCCTATCACTAACTCCTGGCGACCAAGACTCTTTTTCTCATGTGGTTTTATTTCTAGGATGTGATAGAAAGGATTTGATATCATATGTAACCTTTCGAGACTGGCTCTTTTTTGTTCAGCACAATTTTCTTGAAATCTTTGCAAGCTGTTGTGTCTATCAACAGTTTGCTCCTTTTTACTGCTAAGTAGTATTCTGTGATAGGAATGTACCGGTTCATTTAGCCTTTCACCTGTTGAAAGACATCTGGGTTGTTTCCAGTTTGGAACTATTGTGAAGAAAGCTGCTATGAACAGTTATGTAACAGGTTTGTCTGTGAACATAAGTTTTCATTCTCTGAGATAAATGCCCAAGAGAACAGTTGCCCAGTTGTATGGTAATCACATGCTTAATATTTAAAGAAATTGTCCAGCTATTATCCAGAGTGGCTGTTCCATCTCACATTCCCACCAGCAATGTATGAGGGACCCAGTTTCTTGGCATCCTCCAACAGCATTTCCTGTGGTCACGGTTTGTTTTTGTTTTGTTTTGTTTTTTTAGTTTTAGCAATTCTGGTAGGGATGGATGGGATCACACTGTGGTCTTAACTTACATTTCCCTCATGGCTAATGTTGGATATCTTTTCATGAGTTTATTTGCCATCTGTATATACTCTTCAGTGCAGTGTCTGTTCATGGGTTTGCCCATTTTCTGACTGAATTGTTTGTATTTTTTACTGTTGAGTTTTAAGACTGCTTTACATATTCTAGATATTAGTCCTTTGTTGTTGGATATGTGGTTTGTGAATACTTTCTCCCACTCTGCAGCTGGTCTTTACATCCTCCTCACATTGGGCTTTTGCAGAGCAAAAAAATTGATTTAGATGAGATTCAATTTATTTATTTTTTTCTTTTATGGCTTATCTTTTCAATCTCAAGTCCGATAACTCTTTGCCTAACCCTAGATACCAAAAACTTTCTCATTTTTTCCTAAAAGTTTTATACTTTTATGTGTACATTTTTACAAACTCATCATCAAGTTTGAATTAATTCTTTTGTAAATGGTGAGATTCAGGTCAAAGGTTTGTTCGTCTTTTTGTTTTGTTCTGTTTTGCTTTGGTTTTTTGCCTATGGTTGGTAATTCCTTCAATACCATTTGTTGAAAAGGCCATCCTTCCTCCACTAAATTGCTTTTGCACCTTTGACATGAATCAGTTGGGCATATTTTGTGAGTTTATTTCTGGGTTCTCTTCTGTTCCATTGATCTGAATATCTATCCCTCCACCAACACTACACAGTCTTGATTAATATAGTTATACATGAAGCCTTACCACTGAGTAGAGTGGTTCCTCCCACTTCACTCTTCTTTTTAAAGATATTTTTAGCAATTCTAGGGCCTAGCGCCTTTCTACATAAATTTTACAATAAGTTCGTCTATATCTACAAAGCAAAAACCTTGTGAAATTTTGATAGGAATTGCATTAAACCTATTAACAAATTTGAGAAGTGACATCTTTACTATGTCGAGTCTTCCAATCCATGAACGTAGCATGTCTCTCCATTTACTTAAGTCTTCTTTGATTTCTTTCCCAAGCATCTAGTCATTTTCAGCATAGAGATCCTGTGCAAATATAATAACGTAAGTTTTTCATTTTCTTTGGAACAATTGTAAATGATAGGTGGTTCTAATTTGAGTCCCATATGGTATATGCTAGTATACAGAAATGTAATTGCCTTTCTGTGTTGATTTTGTATAGTACAACCTTGCTGAACATGTTTTTTAGTTCTAAGAGTTTTTGTGTAGATTCCTTAGGACTTTCTATGTAGACAATCATGTCATCTGTACATAGGGACAATTTTTATTTGTTCCTTTCCAATTTGTATTTCTTTCTTCCTTCCTTCTTTCCTTCCTTCCTTTCCTTCCTCCTTCCTTCCTTCCTTCCTTCCTTCCTTCCTTCCTTCCTTCCTTTTTTCTTTCTTTCTTTCTCTTTCTTTTCTTTTCTTTCTTTTCTTTCTTTCTTTCTTTCTTTCTTTCTTTCTTTCTTTCTTTCTTTCTTTCTTTCCTTCCTTCCTTCCTTCCTTCCTTCCTTCCTTCCTTCCTTCCTTCCTTCTTCTCTCTCTCTCTCTCTCTCTCTCTCTCTTTACTGCTTTATTGCAATGGCAAAAATTTTCAATACTATGTTGAATAAGAGTGGTGAGAACAGATATTCTCCCTTGTTCTTGATCTTTAAGAAAAAACAATCTTTTACCATGAGAGTTAATGTTACCTGCAGATTTTTTTTTGTAGGTGTTCTTTACTAGGTTGAGGGACTTTCCGCCCCCTCTTTCTAGTTTTCTGAGAGTTTCTATCATGAATGGGTATTGGATTTTGCCAAATGATTTAGCTGCATCAATTGATTTGATCATATAATTATTCTTTAGTCTGTTGACATGGTGGATTACATTGATTTTTCAAATATTGAACAAGCCTTGCATTCTTGGAATAAACCCTCACTGGAATAAAATATCCACTTTGTCATGGTGTTTAATTTTTTTTATATATTACTTAACTGTATTTGTTAATATTTTATTAAGCATGTTTAGGTTTATTTTCATGAAGGATATTGGTCTACAGGTTTTTTTTAGTTTTATCTTTGTACTCTTTGTCTAGTTGGGTATTTAAAGTAATGATGACTTCATAAATGAATTGAAGGAGTGTTCCCTCCTTTTCTATTTTCTGTCAGAGACTGTGCAAAATTGGTGTTAATTTTTCTTTCAGTGTTTGGTATAATTCTCCAGTGAAACCATCTAGACATCAAGATACTATGTTTTGGAAACTATTTATATTTTGAATTCAATTTTTGAAATCATTATAGGTCTATTCAGATGATCTGTTTCATGATTGAGCTTTAGTAGCTTGTGGTTTTAGGGTCCATTTCTTCTAAGTTGTTGAATTTATGACTGTAAAGTTGTTTATAATATTTGCTTTATTATCCTGTTAATAGTTTCAGGATCTGTACTGATATCCCGGTTTAATTCCTGATATTGGTGATTTGTGTCTCCTCTCTTTATTACTTTTGTTAGTTTTGCTAGAGCTTTATACATTTTTTTTTTGAGGGGGGGTAGTTTCCTGGCTGGGAATCGAACCCAGGCCTCAGCGTTGAGAGCGCTGAAGCCCAGCCACTACACCACCAGGGAACCCCCAACCTTATATACCCTATTGATTATTTTTAAGAACCAACTTTTCGTTTCATTAATTTTGCTTGACTGCTTTCTCATTTTCAATTTCATTGATTTCTGCATTTATCTTTATTATTTGCTTCATTCTTCTTGCTTTGGGCCTATTTTTCTCTTCTGTTTTCTAGTGGTAGGAACTTAGATTATGGATCTGAGGCCTTTCCCCTTTTATAATGAAGCATTTAGTGCCATAAGTTTCCCTCTAAGTGCTGCGTTAGCTGTATCCCACAAATTTTGATATCTTGTATTTTAATTTTCATTTAGTTCAGTGTATATTTTAATTTCCTTTGAGGCTTCCTCTTTGGCTCTGGATTGTTTAGAAGAGTGTTTAATTTCCAATGTCAGGAGATTTTCCTGTTTTTTTTTTAAAATTTTGATTCCATTATGGTCAGAGAATACACTCAATGTGATTTCAAATATTTTTAGCTTAATTTTGGTGGAGGTTACACTATTTGGGATTGTTCACCTTCTTGAATTGGTAGGCTTATGCTTTTCACCAAATTTGGGAAGTTATCATTATTTCTAGTCTCACTTTGCTTCTCTCCTTCTGGGGCTATGATGATAAAAATCTTAGATCAGGAGTGTACAATGTTTTGGCTTCCCTGGGTGACATTGGAAGAAGAATTGTCTTGAGCCACACATAAAATACACTAACATTAACCATAGCTGATGAGCTTAAAAAAAAAAAAAAAGGTCCGTGCATAACTTTTGTAATGTTTTAAGAAAGTTTACGAATTTGTGTTGGGCTGCATTCAAAGCTGTCCTGGGCCACATGTGGCCCATGGGCCACGGGTTGGACAAGCTTGTCTTAGATCTTTTGTTATTGTCCCATAGGTCTCAGATATTCTGTCCATGCTTTTCAGTCTATTTTCTCTCTGCTGTTCAGATTGTATAATTTCTATTTTGTTTTCAAGTTCACTGATTCTTTCCTGTATCATATTTCTTCTACTGATCCCATCCAGTGAGTTTTTGTTATTGCATTTTGCAGTTCTATAATTTCCATTGGGTTCTTTTTTATATTTTCTATTGCTTTGGTTGTGATTTTCTTCTTTTTTTTTCTCCAAGAGTATTTGTTGAAGCATTTTATTATGGCTGCCTTAAAATCCTTGCTCAATAACTCTGGTTTCTCTTCAGATCACATAAATCTTTTGCCTTAAAAATCTTTGCTCAATAATGCCAACATCTGTTTCATCTTGGTGTTGGCACATGTTGATTGTCTTTTTCTCATTCCTGTTGTGATTTTCCTGGTTCTTAGTATGGTGAGTAATTGTTTTAGAGTATCCTGGACATTTTGGATATTATGTTAGGAGACTTTGGATCTTATTTCAGTCTTCTATTTTATCAGGCTGTCATTCTGTTTAAGTTGAACAGGTAGGTCATGGCCTACTTCTGTGGGCTGTGGTTCTAATGACAATTTAGTTTTCAGAGTCCTTGCAGTGCTATTCTGATCTGCTTTGTTCACCTTACTGGTGCTTCCCACAGGAGCAGAATGCACTTCCCCAGGATTGATATTTTTAGGTAAAGGGTGGGAGATATCAGGTCTGCAAAGAAGGAAAGCTCTTCCCAAGGCCAGATACCTGTAGTGCTCTCACTTAATTCCCACTGGTGCCGCCAGTAGTGGCAGAAGGTACATCTTCAGGCCTCTCATTGAGTTCCTCATGGTAAGCCACGAGAGATACCAGGTTGCAAAGCAAAAAGTGCCTCACCCAGCCCAACTATCTGGGAAAGTCACTGCCCACAGGGTTCCCACTCAACCTCTGGTAGTGCCATCAAGGAAGGAAAGGCCTACCTAGGCTACCTTCTGTCACTGAGTAGGTGGCTGGGAGATGCTGGATTCAGGTTGCCTTTTGCCACTAAATGGAGGATTGAGAAATGCTGATCAATCCCTTTTAACACAGAATCCAAACCACCAGAAAGTGCAAAAAATCCCAGTTTGCTTTGGTAACATAAAACTCATTTTTCCAGATGCATGTTACGAGAAGGGGGCTTGGGAGCCTGGAACCTAATCACCCCTTGTGTCCTTGGAGAAATCGCTTCACTGTCTGAGCCTCAACTGCCTCCTCTATAAAATGAGATGAAAGTGGCACTTCCTTCCCAGAGTTGTGTGAAAGTTTAAATGATCTGTGGTCAGTGGTAGACCTGTGATAGACCCCCCGCCCCAACCACATGCCTTCTGAAGCAGGCTCTCAACAAAGAACAGAACAGGGGCAGCCTGAAAGACCTTTTTGTCCCATATTTTCAAAATTATAAACTCTTTCAAACATACAGCGAAGTAGAGAGAAATATGTAAAATCTTAACATTTTGCCACATTTGCTTCAGATCTTTTCTAAGAAACAGCTCATTAAACATCTAGCTGTGAACCTCACTCCATCCTGGCCTAGGAAAAGCCAGTACCCCAAATTGGCTGTTTCTAACTCCCATGCATGTATTTATACTCACCACATATGTATGCATCCATAAACAATATAAGTCAGACAATTAAGTTCGTGAACTCAACCTAGAAAAAGTGCTACGTACCTCATTGCTGAATATCACTACAGTCACCTTCAAAGTACTCCCCTTGGGAAGCTGCACTGACGCCACCACTAGTCCACCCTTCAGAGCAATTTGGAACTCTTTTTCTGGAATGGCCATCAGAGCTGTCATAACCTTGCCAAGGTTATGACACCTTACTGAGTTGTTTGTACAGTGCTGCCAACTTAAGTACACAGTGGCAACTTCAGGAACTTAATTGTCAGATTTTTGGGTATGATGACAGCTCTGATGGCCATTCCAGAAAAAGAGTTCCAAAACTGCTTTAAAGGATGGACTAGGCACTGGCGTCAGTGTATAGCTTCCCAAGGGGAGTACTTCCAAGGTGGCTGCAGTACCACTCAGCAATGAGATATGTAGCACATTTTCTAGGATGAGTTCACAAAATTAGCTGTATGACCTCGTACAGCAGACTCTCAGTTAATCAGCACCCATGGGGATTGGTAGATGCCAGATAAATGTAAGTAGACTCTCTGTTAACCAGAATTCAAGCAACCAGCAAAATCTCAAGCAACCAGCAAAAACATTTGGCCGTTTGCTTGAGTTAGGGTTAATGGTGAGTCTCCTGTATATTATTTTGCATGTTTTAAACCTTATATAAATGGCATCATACTGTGCATACATATTCTTCTTCAACTTTCTCTTTTAACATTATGCTTTTGAGATTTATTTACACTGATACATGAGTTATGATTTGTTTATTTTTATTGTTTTATATACTATTCTGTATAATGGCTGTACCACAATTTATTTATCCATTGTTCAGTCATTAGACATTTAGATTTTTCCTCATTTTTCACCGCCTACTAACAATGCCCCTTGAAAAGCCTTTTGAATCATCCATGAAAGTCTCCAATTTCTAGTTCAGTGAAGTTCAATGGCAGATACACTTCCAATCAACGATCCCCACGTGGCATCTGCAGGAAATCTCGTAAAGTTCTGTTAACCACAACCTGGCCCTTTTTGGTTAGGCGGGAGCTAGTAGCATCAGGTCAGCTGGGCTAAATATGGAGTTGTTTTGGGTATTCAGGTCTCAGAGACTTTGCACACATATGTGTTTTCTTCACCCGTTCTCATTCCATTGGTCTCATATCATTGTGGCCATGTCCCTGCCACTTTCATGTCCACCCCTTTCAGTATAGGACACTGTTCTCAGTGTCCCTCCCTCTGTTATTCTTTGTAAGTCTGCAGGCCTGTGGCCCCAGGAAGGGAAAGTGCCTAACTTTTATTGTACACTAATACCAAGTTAAGTGCTCTTAGATACCCAGTCTCTTGGATGATCCCACCTACCCTTCCAAACAGTTGTTACATTTCCATTATAGAGATGAGGAGACCACAGCTAAAGTGGGTAAAGCAAGCACAGCACTCATACCTATGGCTGTTGTGGACACTATGGGGTGGGGTTGTGATGGAGTAGAGCTCCACTGTGCCTGTGGGCAGCCTCTGATGGAGAATTGGACTTAGCTCTCTCTTGGGAGGTTTTGTTGACCATTCTGTGACAGGATTCTTCTTTTTAGAGGATGTGCCCTAATCTTCCTTTGAGAAGGTATCCCAAAGAATCAGAGCTGGATAGGAACACAGATCATATCTATACAATTCCCTTGTCATTTAACATACCCACTCACTCTCTGTCACACACACACAGTCTCTTACTTACCCAGACCAACGAAGGGCCTACACACTTATTAACTGTTATCAGCACTCACTTGACCTAGAGGTACCTTGTTTACTTCTCATACCTACCCTGTAATGAAGCATTATTTCCATTTTATTTTCTGGTTTGGACATTGAACTCAGAAAGGTTAAGTCACTTGCCTAGGGTCCCAGAGCTAGGATGTCCTGGAGGCAGAATTCTAAACCAGAGTGATGTGGGGTAGCCCCTGGAGCACTCCAACTCCAAACTAAAGTTCAGGTGTCACTCTCCTTGGTCAGATAGGCTCCCTTCTTCAGTCGATGAGCATCTGTAGTCTAAAGGCTCTGCACCAAGCACTTGGTGCCAAATGAGACTTACTGCAGGGAAACTAGAAGTGCTCTGGTCCCTGTCAAGAGATAGTCACTGTCTATGTTGAGTGAGTACTTTATAACTTCCTTTCCATCCCTTCAGTCAGTCATTCCATCATTTATTCAACAAGCATTTGAGTGTGTCCTGAGTACCAGGCCCTGTCCTAGGAGCTAGCAGTTCAAGGATAAGGGAAACCCAGTCCCTACCCCTGAGGCACACACAGTTTAGGAGCAGAAACAGACATGTAAACACATAATTATAATCCAGTGGGTAAGTGATAATGATGGAGCATTAGACTAGATACCACAAGAATCCAGGGGAAGAACTCCCTACCTCTTCTTTTTTTTTTCCATTTGTTTGTTTTTATTTGATATATATAAAGCACCAAGGGAAAGGACACGAGATACCAGGAATGAGAAGCCCTCAGTTCAAGTCTTGAAGCAAGTAAATTAAAGACTAGAAAGGGCAGGCAAATAGTTACAATGCCACTCAATACTCTGAGTTTAATGACTTGTCTTATACATAACCTACTTTCCAACCCAAATTTAACAGAGAGGAAGAGAACAACACATGTCTTTAATATTCATATGAGTGTGTTTCCTTCTTACCATCTCCACTGAATTGCTTCTGTCCCTTTTCCATTTCACACTGGAGTTTCAGCAATAATCTCCCACTTGGTTTCCCTCCCTAGTTTTTCATATAATTCCACACCTCAAAACACACACGTGTGCGTGTGTGTGGGGACACACACTAGACAAAAAAGATCCCACAAACCAAACACCTCTAATTGGCTTTCCACAATGTGGCTTGACAATATTTCTAATTATCAAATCTAATTGTGTCAGTAACTTGCTTAAAAAAACCAGTCTGCACTGTCCCAGAGATAATGTCTGAAGTCTATGGCATCATACAAGGCTTTTCTTAATCTGGCTCCTATTTTCTGTGCTCTTATCGCATTAAAATTGGTTGAGTTTCGACTCCTTCAAGCTTCTATGTCTTTGCATATGCTGTTCCTTCTGTTCAGAACACCCTTCCCCACACATCTGTCTTTCCATGCTAAAGTGGGGCTTGTGTGAATTAGCCTCCTGAACCTCCATTTTATGTCCTCCAGGCACATCTCCTTCCCAGTACTCTTCATGCTGTAATTATTGGCTTATTTGCTGTAGCCGCTGGTTCCCTACCTCTTCTTGCATGAGTTAGGGAAGGCTTCACAGGGGAGATGAGGCTGCAGTTGGGTCTTATAGGATGAGTAGACATTTTCTAGGCTAGATGTGGGGTAGCATTCCACACAGAGGGTATGATAAAGGCAAACACAGAGGTGTGGTTTGGAAATAGTAAGTAGTTGGATGTAAATCAGGGATCTCAGCTGGAATGCTGAGGGGGCCTAGGAAGTTGACATAAGTGAGTGAAGCAGGCCTCGTACATACGAAGACTAACACGAGCATGGTAAGTGGTCCTCCATGTGTGGAATACCATAGAGAGGTGTAGGGACTGGGAAGTTGGACAGTCTATGCCCCGTCTAAGGGGACAGCTGCTCTTAGTCATATAAAATTATTGGCCCAGTGCTGCCACATTTTCTAGTTTTTGAAGATGCCAGAAACTCAGATTTTTTTTTTGTGTGTGAAAATATAGAAAACTTAAGAGTTTATTAGTAAAAGAAAGTACACTCTGAGATGCGGAGCGGGCTGACCCAAGAGCAGGAAGCAGCTTAAATTTAGATTTTTTAATGTAAAATATTGTCACTTTTCAACATTGACAACTACTCCAAATTGTAAGCTACACCATCAAAACATGTCTACTGGCCACTCCTTTGTGGCTCTTGTATGACTGTACCATGGAGAACACAGGGAGCAGGAACGAAACATCAGGGCCAGATGCCTTGCCTGTCCCCTGTGCAAGTAGCTGACTCTTGGGTGATACAACAGTACATCCACCTAACTCAAAACCAGCTTTAAAACAGGACAGCACAGATAAAATCCAAGAAGTTGGAGAAAAAAACACGTTTGGGGAAGGTTTGTATCACATCCCTCTTTCCCTTTCTGGGTCAAAACATTTAGTGTCTAGCTTATTTATTCCTCTGAGTTTGGCCCTCCACTATTGATGCTCAGCAGGCTGGGGGTGGGGGTGGGAGGAAAAACAAAAGGAGTCTGAGAAGGGCAGGGTGAAGACTTCTCTCAGAAGCTGCCCACACAGGACCTCAGGACACTGCTTATGTTCTGTTCTCTTCACCCCTCACCCTTCAGTTCTGGGCTTCCCTACAGGGCCTGCTAGCCCTGACAGAAACCACTGACACAGATCCTAAGTACCGTATTTTTCCGTGTATCAGACACCCCCATGTATGAGATGACGCCTACCTTTCTAATCCAATGTTAAGAAATCAATATCAAGCATGCTGCTGGGAGATTTTTGGAGGTTGGTGATGCAGGGCTAATCGTCCTCAGTCAGAGCAATCATGTCGCACAAACAAATTTACTATTCTGGACATATACGATGACAAAAGAGTTCAAGTACCGGCATGTCATGTTGCCCATGGACATAGCCAAGCTGGTCCCTAAAACCCACTTGATGTCTGAATCTAAATGGAGGAAGCTTGGTGTTCAGCAGAATCAGGGATGGGTCCGTTAATGATCCATGAACCAAAACCTCACATCTTGCTGTTCCAGAGGCTACTGCCCAAGCAGCGAAGAAAGTGAAGCTGGTGAGCCACCTCTCAGCCTCAAACTCTATCTACATAACTGTCCTCATTTGCTAATGTCTTCCTGATAACATTATTATGTCGCCCTCTTGCTTCTCACTCTGATATTTAAAGGATGTTTAAAGTACACTGTTGAATGGGCTGGTGTCTGCTTTGCTTCTTGCACACAGCCAGCCGGATCAGTGCTCCTGGGGCCGCAGCCTCGGCTAAGATGGCCCCAAAGGCTGGGTGAGCTCTGTATCCAGCAGAACACACCTGGCGGGTGGAGGAAGCATCTGAGGATGAGACCATGACTATTACAGAGACTGTGTAAACATTTTTGTTTTTTGATTGCTGTTTTGTTTTTTCCTTCCAGGTGTTGTGTGTATGGTGATTTATGTTGCAATGTATTAAAAACTCCATTTTATTCAAGAAATCTGTTTCATGTGAAAGCCTTGATTAAAGAGGAAGTTTTTATAATCTAAAAAAAGGAGGGAATTCCCTGGTGGTGTAGTGGCTAAGGCTTCGGCGCTCTCAACACTGCAGCCTGGGTTCTATTCCCAGCCAGGGAACTGCCCCCTCAAAAAATGCTATTAAAAAAAAAGAAATCAATATCAACCAGTTACTCCCATGTATAAGCCAACCCCCCAATTTTTGGTCTAACTATTTTATTTTATTTTATTTTATGTGGGTAGTTCCCTGTCTAGGAAACGAACCCAGGCCACAGCGCTGACAGCGCCAAAGCCTTAGCTACTACACCACCAGGTAACTCCCAAGTCTAACAATTTTAGACAAAAGTATTGTCGTATACACGGAAAAATATGGTACTCTTTCTTTCAGGTAAGGAGGTAGTCGCCTGGGGAGGAGACTGGAGGAGTCTGAAGGCTTTTCCTGGGGACAAGGGCCTTCCATGGCATCATGGATGAAGCCACCCCTGAGGCTCTGCCCTTGTGTGTTCTGCTGTCCCCTCCCAATCTCTCCAATCCCCAATCCCTGTGATTTCAGCAGGAAAACATCTAGAATGTGTTTAAATCACCAGGTCAGGAAGAGCAATCTAGTCTTTGAAACAAAAGCCTGAAGCTCAGATTATTGGGTTCCAGGCTTGTGTGGTGATGTGGTGGCAGCCCCACTGTGCTGCCTCTGGGGGAGATTAGCAGTTCCAGTTCACCCCACATACAGGTCTAGGAGAGAACTGTCACCATCTGACTTCCTGGCTTTGCTGTTTCTCCAGACCTTACTCTGCTCCCCATCTACTTCCTCCCTGAGAACTGGGCTCAGTGGCTCTGTTTTCTTTGTCTGTGAGTTGGTCCTCACTCCTGACTGACTCCCTTGTCAGGCCAGGAGCAGCCTGAGGTGTTAGAGACAGGCTGGGTGGGTTGTTCTGGAGGTATAGGGGGTTTAGGATCTGTACCACACCTATTTGTTTGCAGTAATGGGAAGAGCTGAGGGGGAGGGTTTAAGAGGCAGACTCTTGGAAAGAGGCTGAAAATCAAAGCTGAGCAGAGTGTCCTACCAAGAAGACATTCCCTGAGCCAAAAAAAAAAAAAAAAAAAAAAAAAAAAGGAGCTGCCAGGACTTTATAGAAAGAGCAGAGAGCCTTGGGCTTGGGTTCAAGGTGTGGACTGATTGTGTTCCTGGTGCATCTTAGGTGCTGAATTCAATAAATGAACAGGCGAATGGATGAACCAGGTGTAGACATGTCATTCAAGGCTCTCACAGACTCAAGTCAGGTAGCACCTGTTTAGAATTCTGTGATCATCCTGTCCCCTCATGCATCTGTTCTGTGCCAGGCCTAGGCTAGGTATGCAGGGTGGTTGGCGGGGCAGAGAAGAGAGAGGGGAGTTGGGTCCATGTTGCCACTGGGGTGCCCAGAGCTGACTTGCGGGAGATGGGCATGCGCGCGCGCGCACATACACACACACACACACACACACACACACACACTCACAACACGCCGTTTCCCTACTCCAGTAGTCTCAGCCCCATTAGACCTGATGCCCTTTTATATAACCAGTTCATAGTCACTTCATTTACTATCCCAAAATGAAATCTCAAGAAAATGTAACCCGCCTACACACATTATATCACCCTGAAGGCGCTGCTTCAGGTCTCTGCAAAATTAACCAGGTCAAACTTTGTGTGTCAGTATTAATCACACACCAACTGTTATTAATGATATTATTAATCTGTGCCATCTATTGGGAATGTTCTATGTTGCTAGGTAGTTTCTATATAACATTTTAAATTTTTCCGCTAACTCGATGAAATAAACAATATTGCTATCCCTATTTTATACACAAGGAAACTGAGGAAACGAAGGGTCTCCTTATAAAATTGTCCAAAGTCGCCCAGTAAGTGGAAAAGCTGGGGTTTGACCCTAGGCCCTCTGACCTCAAGCCTGTACTCTTTCTGTTACATTTCGCTCCCTCAGAAAAAATTTCTCAAGTGCCCCTGTGCACATTGCAGCACCTTTTATTCTGGTGGCCCCTTTTCTCAGAGGCTCCCATGCATCAAGACTCCTTGAGGCCTCCTCTTGACCTGTGTGGTCCTTGTCACTCTTGGGCCACACACAGTTGATTATTTTGGCAAATATTTACCCTCCATCTCACCTGGAGCCTGTGTTCCTAAGCCGTTCACCTTCCCCCACTGCAGACAAATGGAAACCCACGTTTTTAGGTAGCATCATTCTTAGAAAGCAGTGAAGATGCTGCAAGTACAAAATAAACCATCCAAACCATGAGGAGGCCACTTTAGTTCCAACCCTCAAAGCTGAGTGCCTTCCACCACTTACCAGCTCCTCCTGTGTGTCACGTACCCCATGTACAGTGAAGGGGACACAGAGATGAATGAGGGCCAGCCCCCGTCCATAAGGAGCAGCCAGGTGCCTTGTGAGGGTGGCGGGGAGCCAGTTCCAGAGGGGCGCAGCCAGTGCTGTGGTCGTGGAAAAAAAGAGGGTGGAGCTGAGGGGACACACGTCAATCTTGGGCCCAGCAGACTGGAACTCAGGGCATGCTGGCTGGCACAGGGTGGGCAGCAAGTGCAAGTCAGGAGTCCGAGGAAGTGGAGCGGGGTGTCCAGGGCTAACATGGCAGCAGTGGGAGATATTGTGGCTTTTGGATTCTAATGTTCTCGGTGCTCATCTGGCAGAACCAGAGACCAGGATTTAAGACAGGGAACTGAATTCAGATTCTTCCAAGGTTTGGAACTCTTCCCCTAGAATGGAACGAAAGGCACTGCTCCCTAAACAAGGACTGAAGCCTTCCCCAGCATGAACATCAACCAGTATCCTTGTAAGGGTGCCCCTCTTACCGTCTCCTTGGCATGATTTGGGTCCCCACGGGACACTAGAGATTCCCTAAGGAAAAAGTGGCCTATCGAAATTTCCTAACTGATGCGGCCCTGGCTGTAGAACATTCTGGAAGCTTCCAGGTGGGGAGTTGGAGCCATCAGGGTCAAAGTTGGTGCTCAATAGAGAGGCCAGGAACAATTAAGACACAGCAAACTTCTAGAAGGGCCCAGCCAGGGCATGAGAAGCAATCTGAGTACAGTGCCTAATGGATGTGGGAAAAACTCAAAGCAAATTTGGTACTGATGGCAGTATCTGGGGAGTTGCGGGGAGCAGGGTGCCACAGCAGTACCTAGTGTTTGGTGGGAAACTAGTCGCCCATCCTGCAGGCCCGCACAAGGCACAGGGTCTAAGCAGAGTTCCAACACTGAGGGAAGGGAGGTGCTAGAGGAGCCAGATCTGTCAGCTGGCTCCCCAGCAGCCAGCTGAGGCTCCTCAGGACTGGATGTCAGGTCCCTTGTGGGATGGGGCTGGTGGAGAGACCAAGGAGAGTGATCCCACACACAACAGCTGGTTAGGAAAACTAGCCCCTCTCAGCAGGGGTACAGGGTCAGTGGGAAGCTCTCTGACCTCAGGGCTCAGCTCACCCCCAGCCTTAGCTGCAGCGCCCAGGGCAGCTGCGCACACTGTTTGCAGTGCCCCTTATACCACTTGCTGAGGAGGGAAGCTTGAGCGCCCTGTCACGCTGGGTTCACATGGATTCCAGAGCTGGGTCAGGTTGAGCTGACTGAGACAGGCCTGGGACAGGCAGGGACAGACATATAAACAGCTTTTCCTTCACGCAGGGGTTTAGGATGACCATGTGTGCCTTTTTATATTGTATGCAGACTACATGCCTATAGCCAGTACAATTTGCAAACAAAAGTCTGCTAAAAACTGCTTTAGTTTTTCTGACATGACTGAGAACTTACCGAAGCCAAAAACCTGGGTGGGAGCTCCCCCAGTTTTCTTAAGCCCCCTCCGTGGACAGGTGTAAGCACCTAAAAAGAGCTGTAGACCCCTCCTTCCCTGCCCCCAGTTCAGGGAGCCGGTTTTATGTTCGTGGCCAATGAAAATCAAAGCTACCTCATGGAAACAGAGGGGCTCACCCCCCATTGGTCCTTGGATGTTGCTAAGTGCTTTCATTGGCCTGTTTCCCCTCACTCCCTGGGCCCCGCATTCCTAACCTTTTAAGGTTTGGCCTTTCTTTGCTGCTAGGTCTGCCCCAGCCCCAACTGGTAGGTGGTAAAAGACAGTCTCTTAGACAACGTCAGGCAGCCTGTCTTCCTGGAAAAGTATCAAATGGCCCTAGACCCTACAAAGCCATCCTTAAAATTCTAACAGCAATAAGGCAACTCCACATACCTAGAACAGGGATTTGGCCAGACCATGAGTTGGAAATGGCAGAAAGCTTTTGCTTCCCAATTCCCACGTCGTTAAACAAAGCGAAAAGTACTCAGTGCCTCCTGAGGGCTGATGTGAGAACAAGCTAATCAGAGTGATCACGGTGCACTTTGCTGGTATAAAAGTGAGCTGGCAGTGCTCATTATCGCTAAGGAAACTGGCCCATTTCCTTCTCGTCCTGTGGTTACGAATGCAGAAAGCTTATTAAAGTTGAGAGTCTGGTGGCACTGATAAATGGGCCATGCCATCTGGATTCTGGCTCCCAAATCCTGGGCTGAAGATTATGCTTTCTTCTCTGGGGACGTTTCAAGGACAGACACTGCAGAAAGAGGGTTCAGGAGTCACATCTGCCCTGTGTTTCTGCTTCTCAGTGTCTTTACATTGCTGCCCGAGCCCCTATTGCTGGCCCAGAGCAAAATTAAGATATAACAAATAAATGAGTTCCCCTGTGCCACATACTGGGCATCTCTTTTCATTTAAGCCTCTAAGCAACACTACTAATTTGGTATCATTAGTGTTATTATCAGGGTTGTACAGATGGGAAGACTGAAGCTCCAAGAGGTTAAGCGACTTTTCCAAAGTCGCACAACTAATGAGTGGCAGAGCTGGGATTACAATCCCAAATTTCTTTAATTCAAAATGCGGTACGATGTGCATACATAAAGCTATTGTTCACCCTGCAGGTGGTGGAGTTGAAACATGGCTGCACCCTTAGTTCACTTCCTTCATCATCCTTTCCGCCCACCATCCTGAGACCATATCCAGGAGCCTAGTTGCCTTCATGCTTCCCCCAAGGGGTCTCCAGCAGTGTGCTTTCCTGACCTGTGTTTAAGTCTCTGAGTGCTGCCTGGGGGGAAAAATCCATTGTCAACATAAAACGAGAATGGTTTGTGGCTGATAGTTTCTGGACAGCCCTCATATGTCACAGTGGGTGTTGGCAGATTGAGCAAGGGGAGAAGGGAGCTGGCACCTCTTGTGTTTCTCAGTTAACTGTCCCACTGAAGCCATCAACATTGGACACTGACTGTTTTCCCATTCTCGGGGCTTTTGTATTCTCACTGGGAACTATGGCTATGGCCGTGGCATGAAGCACTCTAATGGTGGAACTTGAGGCAACAGCCACTGAATGACAGAGGAGCCACTTTGGGGTCTTTCTTTTGCTAAATCCTCTCTGGCTATATTGAGCCTGGTCCTGATTGCAAGTTTTTTAGCTCAGTAGTTGTCTCCCCAAATTGAGTTTGAGGGAGTCCCAAGTGTCTCAGGATGAGACACCACTAGGGTGAGGCCCAGTGTGCTGGGCTGGGCATGGAGAAGGCAGCCCTTGTGACTTGGTGCCAACATGACACCTGAGGCCAGCTTCTGGTGCTAGTGGAGGGGCAGAGATTCATTGACTTTCCCACACTTGGGTTCAAGGAAAGATAGTTAATAGGATGGGATGCAATGTAGAGTGGGGTGGGCAGGAGTAGCCCCAAGAAAAGATGAAGAACCTGTCATCCTGGGGGGAAAGGAACCCATGAAAAGTAGATGCAGATAAATTTGTTGGTGGGAAGGGCAAAGTGGCAGAGTTCCCATGTGATGACCTCCACTTTGTCAAAATTAGGAGAACCCAGGGATCTGGAATAGTGGTCTAGTTCTGCAAGTTGTGCCCTGCTCAAGGGCACCCAAGTGAGTGGGGACAGAAATCCACCCTGAGCTCCACTAGCCAAACCCTATGCCCCAGAGCAACTTTGTTTTAATCTCCCCACAGGCCTTGCAGCTCTCCAGTCTGTGTGTCCAGCAGGAGGAGGCACTTCTCTCAAATTTGCCCAAAGGCACTTTACAAGCTAGCAGTGGACCTTGCAAATTACGCCCCTCCTCCCTCCCTTAGTCCCTCTGATGTCCATGTTGCTTCCAGAAACACCGTCCCCATACCTGTTTCTACTTGTAAAGAGTTTCATTTTTTAGGGACATTGCGTGCCTAAGCCTTCTGGCTCTTTCCGCTTCCTGTAACCTCACCTTTCTCTGGCCGCCTTGCTCTTTCTTCTGCCAACGCCTCCATCCCAGTCCTCAGCTCCTACTTCAAGTAGCAGTATGAATTCACTGGAAACTCTGTAAATGTCTGCTGTGGCACATCTGATATCTGGTCACTTGAGCTGTCAGCATGACAAAGAGCTGGGGGCACTCAATGCTCCTCCCTTCCACCCTACCACTCACTGCTCCCTTCTACTCACTCGATGCATAGTGAGCATATACTATGTCCCTACACTGTCTAGGCACTGGGGACACAGCAGTGAACAAGGCAGGAATGAGTAAGTCCTCCTGGAGCTTCGTTCTAGTCCTAGCAGGGTTCCAGTCCCTTTGATTTCACAGTCCTTCTCTCCTGCTCTGATGCCCTGAAAGCCCTCCTCCTCTCCCTCCCCTCCAGAAGTCCCCTTCCTGGTCACTGGCAAAGGCTGGACCTGACCGTGTGGCTGGGGCGCTTGGACAGCCTACAGGGATGAGCTCAGTTTCTCATGTGGGGAATGTAAGGGTAAATTTTGCTCTCCAAGTGCCTTCGCATCTGGGCCTGGCAAAAGCTCCAAATCATTGTTCTCCACCTTGGGTCACTTTTGTGCATTGCTTATTTATTGTTTTCTTGATTGAAAGCCAGTGAAGCTGGGTATGGGTAAGGGTGGCATTGAGCCCAGGCTCTTTACTGTGGCAATTATTAGGAACTGTGCAGTCATTTTTCCTGTTATTTTTTCCTGATCATAGCTGTGGTGTTCATCAGTAGGGGTTTGTGGGTGTTTAATTACCAGATGAGGTAATGGCCACTCTGCCTCTTTCATTTCTACCCCTCCTTTCCTTTTTTCTCTTTTACTTAAAACAACAACAACAAAAAATGCTAAAAAGGTCAGAGGCTAATGTAGCAAAGGTTCATTTACTCTCCACTGAAAATGAACAAATGTTAACATTTGCCTGACTGTTTTTTTTTTAGCAAAATAACACAGATGTCACCTGTGTGCTCCTCCTCAGTCCCATGGGTCATTGTCATGACTTTAATATGTATCCAGGCCATGCTTACATGTCCATAAATGGTATGCAGTAGTTTTTACACATTGTAACATTTGCTGTATGAGATATTCTACACGAAATAACTAATTTTTTTCACTCAGCATTATATTTTGGCCTCTGATCCTTTTACACTGATAAATGTAGGTTGTTCATATTAATAGCTATATGGTATACCATCAGATGAATAATAAAATCCATTTTCCCAGTCCCTTGCTGATAGAAACTTAGGTTATTTCTATTTTTTTTAACCATTACCAACTACAGTTCACTGAATCTTCATGTGCACATTTTCTCACACACATAGAAATTTTCAACCATACATACCCAGAAGTCAGATTGCTGGATTGAGGGGGGAGGTGTAGATACTGTAAAACTGCTCTTTAAGATGGCTGTGCCGACTTACAGTTTCACCAATAATATATGAAAGAAACCTATTTGTCATCAATATTTCACACTCTGCCCTCCCCACTCTGTTCTTTTTTTTTTTTTTTTTTTTTTTTTTGGTAGTTCCCTGGCTGGGAATCGAACCCAGGCTGCGGGGTTCAGAGTGCCCAAGCCTAGTCCTTCCACCAGGGAACCTCCTAGGGTTTCTTTTTGAGGTGAAAAAAATGTTCTAAAACTGACCATTGTGAAGGTTGTACAACTCTGTGAATATGTAAAAAACCACTTACATTTACACTTTAAAGAGGTTAATTGTATGTTATGTAAATTATAGCTCAATAAAGCTGTTGTTGTTTTTTTTTAAAGATATAGGTGAAATTCTTTTTTTAATGAGGGAGAACTTTAAGTTTGGAGAAATATATATCTCTTCAGTAGTCAGTTAGATGGTACATAGATAGTGGAAGGAAAGAAGGAGGGAGAGAGGGAGGGAAGGAAAGAAGGAAGGGAGGGAGGAATATAGATAAATAGATAGGTCTCCAATACATATTAAGTGAATAAAGATGCAAGATGACATTAAGATTGCACCATTTCTCTAAAAAACAGGAAAAAAATTTTGGGGGGTAGTTGCCTGGCTGGGAATCAAACCCAGGCTGCGACGTAGAGAGCATTGAAGTCTTAGCCACTACCCCACCAGGGGAACATGCCTCTGTTTTTAATAGAGACTTCATGTCCCAGACACTGTCAGGCCATGTGAACAGCCCCTACCCAACCCTCCTCTCTCTTGTTTGTCCCACATCACTGCCAGGCCAGTCTTATGATAGTTAAGGTGGCCTTCTCTGTATCGTGTTCCTGATCAGTTCCTCCAGCTGGTATTTAAGGCCTTCCATTGGATGGGTCCAGGCAGCCTTTTCCACATGTCATTTTACCATCCCCTTCCAGCAAAGTCTACTACTTGCAGACCTCCAGCCACACACAGCTTCAGTCATTCCCTACACCTAGCTCCAGTGTTCATTTCCACCTTGGAAAACCTCATTTATTCCTCAAAACGTGCCTCCATGACACCTCTGGAAGTCTTCCCAGACACCTCCAGGCACATGCCCTTCTTGGTTCCCACTGGTCTTGATACAGTATTAATCCCAGCAGCTTGAACAAAATCAGACATAAGCCTCTTGACACTCTTGCTTGGAAAGTAAGTTTGGCCACCATGGATCTTATTTTCCCTTGTTGCTTAAAATTCCTTCAATAAGTTAAATAAATACAGTAGACTCTCAGTTACCCGGCACCCATGGGGATTGGTAGGTGCTGGATAAATGTAAGTAGACTTTCCGTTAACCGCAACTCAATCAGCTGGCATGAGACTGCTGGTTGCTTGAGTTCTGGTTAATGGAGAGTCTACTGTATACATGGCATGCCCAATCTGGGCCAGGCACTGTGTGATGGCTGAGCACTGACCACACCCCTGCCTTCGGGGCACTCTCAGTGTGATGGGAGGAGGAGCAATACGCATGCCTCTTATCCTCTGAGAAGGTGGCCCTTTGGGCCTCTGAGGCACAACTGACTGGATGCTCATTCTCAGTTTGTGTCCCCAGTGCCTTGCACTAAGTAGGGATGAGGGAGAGCTTTCTGGTGTGAAAGATCAGGCACTGAAAGGCTTGGAGGGTGGAAGGGAGAGAAGCATGTTTCAGTTAGGTCATAGACGTGCCAGGAGACCTCTCAAGATCTGGGAGTTGCAGGCAGGGGCAGGGTGGGAGGGACACACACAATTTCTGGAACAAGGATAGGGGTCTCCACCGAAGGAGATGAGCTTGAGGGTGCAGGAAGCGGTGGGGTCCTCTGGTCTTTCTGACCCCTGGTCCACCTTCCCCTTTGTCCCTCTCCCATTTCTCCAGTAGCACAAGGCACTCTCAGCTGCCCCCCCCCCCCCCCCCCCCCCCCCCCCCCCGCAACCTGAGCTGATGGCCCTGGGGGTTTGCAGATTTGTCCTTTTGCAGTTTGTGAGGAGAGGAGGCCCCCCTCCAGGGTGCAAATGGAAACAGCAGGTGGTAACTCCTCTAAGCCCTCCCCTCCTAGGGCTTTCACTGCTCAGACAATAGTGCTGGGCTGGAGTCACTCCCCCAAACCCTCTGCACACACTTAAGGAGAATTTTCTCTCTTATTAACACCTGTTGGAGTTGTGGCTGTGCTCGAACCTCGTGTGCTCAGGGACCTGATGTGAGCGTTTCCTGTGGGAGAAGGTTTCCTGCCACTGCCCAGTCGGACTGGCACCTCGTTTAAACAGCCTTAACAATGTGTCCCAAATTGGGGAAGGGAAATGGAAAACAATGCCATTCCATGTAGCGAAGAATGTAATGGCCAGAAGTGGATGGGAGCCCTGCCTCATTAGGGTGGGCGGGCAGCAAAGCAGGGATTAGGAACCTGGTCTCTAGCCCAGTCACTTCTCCCACAGCCTCCGTGCTGCAGGCCCTTTCTTCTGAGTTGAGGGCTCTGTCCCCTCTCACTAGATTCTGGCGATAACCCCCTGCCCAGTTTGCCTGCCTCCATTCTCTCCCCGTCCAGTCTTCTCAGTTCTGAACACACAACCCTCGGTGGCTCCTTAAATCCTTTGGCACAGTTTCCCAACAACGTGGAACTTCTGCCACTGGCATTAATTGAAATGACTTCAAGAGGTATGGATGAATTTTTCTTTTTATTTGAATGCTTATGTATTTATTTTTGTATGTTAGAGGAAAGTATTAGCTGCCTGTGAAATCCACGATTCCACAGATGCATCGTTGCTTAGGATGAAGCTGAATGAAGTTCAGTATCATGCACTGGCAGACCTGAAAGAGGCCTGAGAGGTCATCTCGCCCATTCCCATGTCTTAGCCTCCACTCCCAATTCTCACGCCTTCCCTGACTACATCTGCTGACTGAACTACCCAACTTCAAAGCCCATCTCAAAAGCTGCTTCCTTCACAATTTGCATATTATGTCCCCAATAGACTGGGAACCCTTTGTAATAATAAACTCTTCATGTTGGGGTGTTTTTTTCCACTTCCGTCTCACGCCTGGCAAATAATAGTTCTCAGGCAATGTTTGTAGGAGAATGGAATAGTCCTGCCATCTACAGAAATGCAGAATAGGCCTTTTCCCTTGGGTGAGTCCCTTGCAGGCTGCTTGGGACCAGGGACTCTACCTAGGGACTTGGTCATCATGAAGAAAGCTTCAAAGACCCTTCAGCGAGGCCTCACTGGACACTTTCTTACTCTGGGCCAGTTGGCTGTGGGGACCAGGAAGACACCATACCTGTCTTGCCGAAGAGATGCTGCAGCATCTCCGCCATACTCCTCTCTCTCCCCTGCATGGGAAGCAGAGGCATCCTGCTTGCACAACTCAGTGGCACATTCCAGCACCCTTGGGGTATGTTACTCTAAATTGCTTGCTTAGATGGGTGCAAGGAGCCTTAGGAGACCTCCACTCCTATCTCTCCAGTGCAATAAGCAGGACATTTTCAAACTCTCTCCTCCCTGGACCACTCTGCAGTTGTCTGAGCTGAGCCACATTCTGTGATTCTTAATAGCTTCTTCCCTTTCAGAGAATGACATGTTCTTCTGGTCTCCTCTTAAACAGACTTGGGTTTTCTGATCATAAAAGTAAAATGTGTATCTTTTACTTACTCATAAAGCTCTTTTTGTATTGAAAAGGTTTTTTTCATATTCTTTTTAAAATTTTCAATTACAGTTGACATTCGATATTATTTTATATTTGTTTCAGGTATACTCGTATAGCACAGTGGTTAGACACTCATGTCATTTATGGAGTGCTTCCCCCCTGATAAGTCTAGTACCCACCTGGTACCATATACATAGTTATTACAATATTATTGGCTGTATTTCTTATGCTGTACTTCACATCCTCGTGACTATTTTGTAACTACAAATTTGTACTTTTTAAGGCCTTCTCCTTTTTCACCCAGTCCCCCAACCCCCTTTCATCTGACCGCCATCACTTTGATCTCTATGAGTCTGTTTCTGTTTTGTTTGTTTGTTTGTTTTGTTGTTTAGATTCCACATATAAGTGAATCAGGTGACATTTGTCTTTCTCTGCCTAACTTATTTCACTTGGCATAATGCCCTCTAGGTCCATCCATTGTCACCAAATGATAAGATTTCATTATTTTTTATGGCACAGTAGCACTCCATTGTAGATATGTACTGCCTCTTCTTTATCCCACCGTCTATCCATGGACACTTAGGTTGCTTTCATATCTTGGCTATTGTAAATAACACTGCAGTGAACATAGGGAGTGCATGTATCTTTAGGAATTAGTATTTTGGATTTCTTTGCCTAAATACCCAGAGTGGAATCGCTGGGTCATATGGTAGTTCTATTTTTAATTTTTTAGGAACCTCCATACTGTTGTTCATAATGACTGCACCAATTTACAACTCCCCCAACATGCACAAGGGTTCCCTTTTCTCCACATCCTCGCCAACACTTGTTGTTTGTTGATTTATTGATGATGGCCATTTTGATAGGTGTGAGGTAGTATCTCATTGTGGTTTTAATTTGCATTTCTCTGATGATTAGTAACATTGAGCATCTTTTCATATGCCTATGGGCCAGTTGTATGTCCTCCTGGGAGAAGTGTCTATTCAGATCCTCTGCCCATTTTTTAAGAGAACTGTTTTTGGTGTTGAGTTTTATGAGTTCTTTATAAATTTTATATATTAATTCCTTATCAGATGTATCATTGGTGAATATCTTCTCCCATTCAGTGGTTGGTCTTTTAATTTTGTTAGTGGTTTTCTTTGCTGTGCAAAAACTTTTTAGTTTGATGTGGTCCCATTTGTTTATTTTTTCTTGTTTCCTTTGCCCAAGGAGATAGATCAGAAAATATATTGCTAAGAGTAATGTCAGAAAGTTTACTGCCTATGTTTTCTAATAGGAATTTTGTGGTTTCAGGTCTTACATTTAATTCTTGTACCCATTTTGAGTTTATTTTTATATGTAGTATAGACAGTAATCTAGTTTCATTTTTTTGCATGTACCTGTCCAGTTTTCCTAACATCATTTATTGAAGAGATTGCCTTTACCCCATTGTACATTCTTGACTCCTTTATCATAGATTAATTGACCATACAGGTGTGGGTTTATTTCTGAGCTCTCTATCTGTTCCATTGATCTTTGTGTCTGTTTTTTTGAGAATACCGTGCTGTTTTGATTACTGGTCTTGTAGTATAGTTTAAGGTAGCATGATATCTCCAACTTTGTTCTTTGTCAAGATTGCCATGGTTATTTGGGATTTTTTGTGGTTCCATATAAATGTTAGTATTATCTGCTCTAGTTCTCTGAAAAATGCCATTGGTATTTTGATAGGGATTGCATGGATAGCTTTGTGTAGTATGGACATTTTAATGATGCTAATTTTTCCTGTCTTTGAGCGTGGTATATGCTTCCATTTATTTGTATCTTCTTCACTTTCTTAAGTGTCTTCTAATTTTCCAAATACAGGTCTTTTACCTCCTTGCTTAAATTTGTTCCTAGGTATGTTCGTTTAATACAATTATAAATTGAATTGTTTTCTTAATTTGTTTTTCTGGTAGTTCATTATTGGTGTATAAAAATGCAACCAATTTCTGAATATTAATTTTGTATCCTGCTACTTTACTGAATTTATTTATCAATTCTAATAGCTTTTTGGCGGAATCTTTAGGGCTTTGTCTATATAGTATCATGTCATCTGCCAATAATGACAGTTTTACTTCTTCCTTTCCAGTTTGAATGCCTTTTATTTTTTTTCCTTGTCTGATTGCTGTGGATAGCACTATTGTTGAATAAAAGTGGTGAAAGTGAACATCCTTATCTTGTTCCTGATCTTAAGGAGAATGCTTTTGGCTTTTCACTGTTGAGTATGATGTTAGCTGTGGGTTTGTCATATACGGCCTGTTACGTTGAGGTATGTTTCCTCTATCCCTACTTCACTGAGAGTTTTTAATCATAAATGAGTGCTGGATTTTGTTGAATGGTTTATCTGCATCTATGAATACTACCATGATTTTTTATCCTTCATTTTGTTTATATAGCATATCACATTAATTGATTTGTGGATATTGAATCAATCTTGCATCCCAGGAATAAATCCCACTTGTTCATGGTGTATGATCTTAAAACTCTTTATATAATAAAGATATTAACCTTTTTTTCTGCTCAGTACTGCAAATATTTATTTCCCTGTTTTCTATTTCATCTTTGATTTTTGGTTTATTGTGCTTTGGGATGTGCTAACATTTTTTTTTTAATGATGCTGCCAAATATGTTACTATTTTCCTTCATGGTTTTTATGCCTAGAAAGTCTTCCACCCTCCCAGATCAGATGAAAGCTAATCTATATTTTCCCCTAGTATTGAGGGGGACATTCACTGACCTGGCCCCATTCTAGTTCTGGGTTTCTCTTTTCCAGCCTTCATGCAGTTCCTGCCCCTGCAGCTAACAACCTTTCTTCATTGGAGGCCAAACCAGTCAATTAGGCTGAAGCTTTAAACATGCTAACGAGGTCTATACCCCAGTCACACCTTAAGCCCTTTTGAGAAAGAACAGCTTAATGTGGTCTCTCCAACTGATGTTCTGTCTCCTGCTTCGTACCCTCCTTCTCAGCAGTGGAGAGAGAGGGAGGAAAAGAAAAATGAGAACTAACTGCACCTAGTGGAGGTCTACCTTGCTATTACCCCACCTCCAGTGTACTCTTTCAACTTTTCTCTGCAACTACATTTTCTGTTAAGTCTGAATCCAGTGCTTGCCATTAAAGGAAAGTCCCCAAAGCATCAAATGCTCAGGCCTGAGAAAAGTCTTGCAACCAGCAGCCAACAACCAGAGCTCCCCCAGCAACTGCCAGGCCCGGCTTCTGCATCTTCCTCAGAGAGCAGACACTGTTGCCATGGGAACTCTGGTGCTAAATTGCTTTGCATGTTTGGGAGCCGAAGACCTCAGCTTTGACGCATGTAGCCCAGAATCATTGACCTACAATTATGTTTTTGTTGTTTTTTCAAGTCATCTTCTCCTTGTATCTTACCTATCCTTCTTGAAGATTATGTCCTAGAGAAACTCAAGCACTTAACTCATTTTTTTGTAAATAATTATACCTTGATTTATTCTGCAAAGGATTTAAGGTGACCATATGAAACCACACCCATCACTTGGAGAGAGCCTAAATTAGGTGTCCAAGAGAAAGATGAGGCAAGGGGAGAACAAAGCTAACTTGTGAAGAAGTCATAACAGAAGGTGAATGTCAGGAAGTCCCTTCTTGACAAATGTGAGCCTCAAAATTTGGCTTTAAACTTTCATGGCAGATAACAGAGTGAGGAGGCGTGATCAGTTATAATATTCACAGATAAATGCGAATGAATCATTTAATAAAAGCACAAGTGATCCAAACCTTGAGACTAAAAAATCTGCTTTATTTTTTTTCTGGCGATTCCAAAACAATTTTCTTACCTTTTATTCCTATCATCCAGAATATTACTTGAACAAATGGAGGCATATTCTAACCTCAGTAAATGGTCTTCTTTCTTTTTTCCACCTTTGTTATTATTGTTGCTAAATAAGTAATACACATTTTTTTTGTTATGGGAAAAGAGTGGAAATAGCTAAATACCATTGAATACAGCACAGCCTTAAAAAATGGGATGTTTCTTGGTGTTAAATGAAAAGTATAAGGTGAAAAAAATATGTATCATATGATGCCACCATCTAATTTCTTGTATATGCACAGAACATACCTGGCAGGATGCACATTTCTCTGATTGCCCTTTTGTACTCTCTGAATATTTCTCTGGTATGCATTCATTAACTGTTCAAAAATATTTTAAAAGAGTAATACATGTACACACAAAAGTGGTTAGGAGGTGGAGAAATGGGGAACAATTTAAATGTAGAAAATCTAGAAAGGAAAAATCTTTACAGAATTTTTACCACCTAGATCTGACTACTGTTAACCCCTTTTTGTTAAAGCAGACTTTCCCCCCTGTAAATCAGCACAACCTTTCTGCAGGACAGTATGTTTCAAAAACCTTAAAAATGTGCATACCTTTTGATCTGCTAATTCTGCTTTTAGAAATGCATTGTAAGGAAATAGTCAAACTAGTGCCCAAAGATGCATGTACAAAGTTGTACATCAAAATGTTGGTTATGATGTGACGAGAAAGGAAAAAAACTCTCAGTGCCCTACAGTAAGGGATTGGCTAAGTAAATGTTGGTGTGTCCCAACAGTGGGACACTGTGCAACTGTTGAAAATGAGAATAGAGATCTGTGTTTACCGCCAGCCTTCCAGACTGCGTCAAGCCTCACCAGTATACTCTCTCAGCACCCTGTACCCTTTTTCTTTGCAGTTAGCATAGTTTAACTATATTTGTTTTTGCTTGCTTACTTAACAATCCCCACGTACACACGTAACTGGCAGGTCCATGAGGATAGGGACTATGCCTGTTTTACTCCTTGTGTTATTCTAAGTACCTTGCAAGGTTCTTGGCACATAATAGATGCTCAATAAATATTTGTTGACTAATTGACTGAATAAGTGAGCGAAAAATCAAGGCAGTTTCCCTCCTTTTCATCTCAAACATCCTTCATTCTCCAGCTGGGCCTTCAATGCTGCCTGTACATACTTTTACTTCTCTCTAGCGTCTATGGCAGCTGCTTCACATCTTCCTCACCTCCTCAAGCCCTGACTACATACCACCTCCTACTTTTAGGCGATGCTCTCATCTCCTACTTGCCAGAGAAAATAGGAGTCAGCAAATGCAAGCTCCTTCCATGCCCTCCAGGCCAGCGGATGTAGGGTAGATTGGCAGGAGGCAGAAAACAGATATCCCACCCACCTTTTTCTTTGGACCTCTCTCCAGCAATCCTTTCACCATCAGAGCCCTTGAAAGAGTAAAAATATTTTCTGCCTCCCATTCACTCTGCCCTGCAAGCTGTTACCTATCCATGCAAGGGCCTTAAAATTTTTTTTTTGGTCTCATTTTATTTTTCCCTCATCTCCGATCCCCACTTCCATCCCTTTCTAATGGGTTGGTATGTGTTCTTGGAAATATAGATGTCTTTGAAAAACATATAGTGTTTGATGTATATACAGTAGGCTCTCAGATACCCAGCACCCACGGGGATTGGTAGTTGATGGATAAATGTAAGTAGACTCTCTGTTAACCGAAACTCAAGCAACCAGCACCCTGCTGGCTATTTGAGATTTTCCTGGTTGCTTCAGAGTACCAGTTGCTTGAGTTCCGGTTAACAGAGAGTGTACTGTATGTACTTTTAATTTACATAAGTAGTGTTGATCCATAAATCATACCCTATTTCCTTCCCCCCCCCCACTCTGTTTCTGAAGTGTCTCCATGCTACTTTGCACACATCTAGTTTGTCATTTCTGACATGGCACACATCTGCCACATTTTACTTCTCCATTCCCCTAAGACTGGACATCTTGGCCCTGCCAACTCCTTGTGACCACAAATAATGCTGCAATAAATCTATTTTAACTTGCCCATGTGGACTTGGGCAAGATTGTTTCTGAATCAGCAGTTCTCAAAGTATCATCCACAGGCCCCCTAGGAGTGACTGAGACCCTATTGGGATGCGCAAGGTCAGAGCTATTATCAAGATCATACTAAGATGTTATTTATCTTTTTCACAGTGTTGATGTTTGCACCAAGGACAAAAAACTGCTGGCACTTTAGTGCAAGTAAAGGTAGCGGCACTGACCTGGACTGGTCATTGTATACTTCAGCACCACACTCACAGTTTTTAAAAAAGCCCATCATACTGAAGAATGGCTTTCATAAAGCAGTAAAAATTGTTAATTTTCTTACACCTGGACCCTTGAGTTCCGTGCTTCTAAGCATTCTGTGTGAGAGAAC
>PVJL010005321.1:0-103547 GCA_004026885.1 Lyroderma lyra
ATTTTTGTTTCTTTCTTGTTGCCCCAACTTTATTCCATTTTTCCTGATGTTTTGTTTCAGGTCAAAGAGCCTCCTTCAGTATTTCTTGGAGTGCTGGCCTTGTGCTGGCAAATTCCCTCAGCTTCTGTGTGTCTGAGAAGGTCTTTATTCCACCTTCATATCTGAAAGATAATTTTGCTGGATAATTTATTCTTGGCTGGAAGTTCCTCTCTTTTAAATTTTTGAATATTAGATTCCACTCCCTCCTGGCTTGCAGAGTTTCTGCTGAGAAATCTGATGCCAGTCTGATGGGCTTTCCTCTAAAGGTTATAGTTCTTTTTTCCCTGGCTGCCTTGAGAATTGTCTCTTTGTCTTTAGTTTTGGACATCTTTAGTACCATGTGTCTTGGAGAAGATCTGTTAGGGCCCAGGTATCTAGGGGACCTGTTTTCTTCTTGAACTTGGGGTTCCAGATCTTTCCATAGGTTTGGAAAGTTCTCATCTACTATTTGTTTGAGTATGCTCTCTGTAGAATGCTCTACCCCTTCTTCTATTCCTATTATCCTGATGTTGTTTTGTCTCATGGAGTCAGTTCTTGTAGAGTTCTTTCAATCCTTTTGGTTCTGTATTCCCTCTCTTCCTCTTTTTTAGTTGTTTCTATGTTCTGATCTTCGATATCAGAACTAATTCTTTCCTCCATCTGGTTGGCCCTGTTTCCTATGGCAGTTATTTCATTTCTCACTTCTCTTATTGTATTATTTATCTCTCGCATTTCCATCTCAATCTTCCTTATGTCTTGAATTTCTTTGTTAAATTGTTCCTTTTGTTCATGAAGTTCCTTTTTTATGTCATTCATGTCCTTTTTATGTTGTTTATGTCAGCCATGGTGCTCTGCCAGTATGTTTTCATTTCTCTCACAGCCTTTAGAATGGCTACTTTAAATTCTCTGTCACTTAATTCGGAAGCTTCTAGGTCTAAGAAGCTGTCTTGATAAATTTCTTGTTCTTTCTGAGGAGTTTTAGTTTTTAAGGAATTCATCCTGTCTGCTGGGTTCTTCCTCTTTGACATGAGGGCGTTATGTTCAGTAGTGCCCAGGAGTCCAGATTGGTACTTTTTTGGTGTCTTGCTGTAGGGCAGACACAAGGTGGTTCGGGATGGGGCAAGTTTTGGGAGAGAGAGGGGTTGTTTATTTCTTATTTCTGGTCTCCTGCTACGTTTGGAGGTGGTGCACATCTATCATTGTCCCTCCACTTCCTGTAGTTAGTTAGTTGGTTGGGGAGGTTGTAGAAAAGGGGAGAGGCCAACAAAAGTCACACTGGGGCAGTTCCACCTTCTGCCCTATGCTGGGGAAGCTGGGTGTTGCGGGCCCAGGCTGCTCCTGCTGTCTGGGGCGGATGCTATCAAATCCGCCTTTCTTCCCCGGCCTGCTTCCGTGGTCAAATGTTGGGGCAGATTCTGCAGCCTCACACTACTTTTAGGACCCAGGGGTGTGCCAGCAGGCATGCACACAAGTCCAAAGTTGTGGGTCTGATCCCGTGGTAGGAAGGCAGCCGGCCCGCCTCTGCAACGGGCCAGGCACGGGAGCCGCAACCCCGCGCAGGAGCTGTGCACACCGAGCCGGCAGCCGGTCCGCCTTCGCAGCAGGCTGGAACAGGAGCCCAGCCCCATCTGTGTAGGGGCTGTGAGTTGTCCGTGGGGCAGCCAGCTCGCCCCCGCAGTGGGCAGGGACCAGGAACCGCAGCCCTGTCTGTGTACAGGCTGTGTGCTGTCCACAGGGCAGCCGGCTCATCCCCGCAGCAGGCGGGACCAGGAACCGCAGCCCTGTGCAGGAGTTGTGCGCGCCTGCGCTGTGGGTCCCAAGAGAGCCTAGAGCCAAGATGTCATCTCGCAGTTCAGAGTCCTCGCTCAGGCTTGCTACCACTCAAGAGTTCCAGAGGCTGGCTCCCAAGGTCTGTCCCCAACTCGCCGCTCCAAATTCCAGCTCCCCAGCCCAGCTCCCCAACAATTCCCACTGTTGCTAGGGCTTTTCCTCTTGTTGCCCCTTGGCTTCTCCCCTCCCATGCACTGCAGTCAGCCGCGATCGGGTCCTGTTGCGATCCGTCTCTGCTCCCTCCCCTCTCTCCCGCTCGCCCCTTTCTCTCCAAACCTTAGGTGTTTACTTGCGATGCGTGGATGTCTCAGCTGCCGTTTTTTGTCACTAAAGGTCCTCTTTCTTGGCTCCTGGGTGGCCGTTCAATTGTGTTTTCCGGGAGAGGCTTTAGGGACCTCCTCTCCGGTCGCCATCTTTGATGCTAATTTTTAAAATATAAACATATAAAAACTAACTGAACTATTGTTGAATAATGAACATTCTTTGAGGATTTGGAGCTTAATGAATGTCTTCACCAGATCAAAAACAGTGGCATAAATATATGAACAATCAATAGATCTATAGAATAATCAAAATCATAAAATTGTCCACAAAGCTTCTACTAAATGAAATAAATAAACTTTTCCATTTTATACATACCATATTTTTCCATGTATCATGAACAACTTTTGGCCAAAATTTGTGAAGAAAAAATAGGAATATGCATTATACATGGGTAGTATCTATATAAATTATTTTGTTTATGCTTATGAGTTAAAAGTGTAACCCTAGAAATTAATAACGATATCATATGCAAAATAATACCTTGAAATATTTTAATAGAATTTTTAAATATAAAAACAATCTATACATAAAATTTCTTGTAGCTTATATCTGTTCTTGTGTTTTGTAATTATTTGTTACATAAAATTTTTTGTACCATAGTATGTTAAAAAATAAATGCTAAAATTCTTTATAATACAAAAAACAAGTACCTAAATATAAACAAATAAAAATTTAAATTAAAAGTTAAAACAAAAGATTTTTCCCTGAAAGTTTGGCAAAAAACATGGTGCACATTATACATGGAAATGCCTTTTACATGGCAAAATAAATGATTAAAATTTCTTGGAAATTCTGCAATGTTTAAAAAATACTTTGTATCCTGTTCCCATTTTTTCCCAGCAATGTCAAGAAAAATTCAATCTAATCATAAGCTAACCTTAGTTTCAGTAATAAAAAACATTGTAGTTTTTGAGTATTTAATTTATTGTATATGCTCTCTGTTTTACTGGCTTTAATCACACAGATTTTTTCAAATGGTAATTTGCTAAAGTTCAATGCAAAAGTTACATCCATCTTCCTCAGGAGAACAAGTCAAGGGGGTTAGCTATGTAAGAGCTTAATAAAAAATTAAAATTTTCTATGTAATTAATTCTATGTAACTTTATTTTTTTCATTAATTAAGATCAAAGTAACATGCCACTTATGACTGCCAAATTCTTGAATTTTCATTGTATGTTTCTAATATTTATTAAGTTTGGATTAAAATTTGTTTACAACTTCAACCAAACAGGAAGATCTAAAGGAAAAAAAAGGCAGCTTTGCTGGGCTATGCTACAAACAATTCCTGGTTCTTTGTATTTTACTACAATGAAATTTTAATGGTTACATACTTAGGTAGCTGTGGGTTAGACACTACTCTTCTCCATGAATCCTCTTTATTTTGAGATCTGAGCTAAAGAAAAGATCTGTCTAGGACATGGCATTCCTGTGGCAGAGCAATTGTACACACCCACATGATTTGGGTGAGTTTTCCTTTTCTGCTACAGAGAGCTGCAATCTATCTCAGGCATATAAGGAAAGTAAATGATCACTAAAATCTGATAGTAATGGAAGAAGTCTTGATGGGAAGCTTTGATGAGGGCCCAAACTAAGACAGGTTCAGGTGGTGGGGAAATGTAGGAGATCTGATGACATTTCAGAAGTTGAATTAATGGCACATGGTCTTTAGGTGACATCCTCTAGTCCAGTGAATTTAAAAATCCCTTTTATGCTGATGATACCCACTTTACTTCACCAGCACTGACTTCTTAGTTGAGGAATAGACTGCACTTAGCTGCTGGGTGTGCATCTCACAATTGCTATACCCAAAACAGAGTTCTTAATTCCTTGCTCCAATCTGTTCCTGTCTATGAATTTCTTTTCAGTAGAGAGGCAGTACCTGTCACTCAGTTGCTCAAGCCAAGGACCCAGAACTCTTTAAATTTTTTCTTTCTTTCTCATACTTTCTCTCATGATAATGCATCCTCCAATTCTGACTATTCAAGCTTCAAAATATATCTTCTGTCTTTCCAGTTCTCGCTAACTTCACTACTACCACTCTAGTGCAAGACGGTTTGGAGACAGTCGTTAGAGTATAGTAGGTCCTCCATAAATATTTACTGAGTAAATGAATGTTACCATATTTGGACTTATCCCCGCCCCTCTTTGTCTTCTGTGATCCATTCGCCACACTTCTGAAAAGAGTTCGGATCATGTTACTTCTCTGCTAAAAATATTTAATAGCTTCCTATTTAGCCCTGGGGAAGTATTTTCTTATTGCGCTGACCTACATTGCTCTGAATTTTCTACTTCTAATCATCTCTCCATTCTCAGGTTATCATGTGCCTGTTCCTCTTCTGCTTTCTTCTTACCAAACACACAGATTTGTTTTCCTCCAACTTGCCAACCTTTTCCTGCTTCACGTTTTTTGTAATTTCAGCTTTCCCTGCCTAAAATAAGTTTTTTTTTCTTTATTTTTGAATACTTGGCTCATTCTTATTTTTGAATTCACAATTCAATGTCATTTCTATGTTTTAAAATTAAGAAATCATTCATGAATTTTGAAAAAGTGATTCCATGGAGTGGTGTGTACATAAGCTGGATTTTCGTAGGTTAAGGAATGACTGGGACATCATGCGTTAGAGCTAGAGCATTTAAGAGTACTACTTCCAAAAGATGGGGAAATAAGAGAAAGAGGTCAGGTGATAGTGCTCTTTCAACGGAGATAATTGATAGAACAATAGAGTTTCCTTCAAACTGCAGATTTGTGCCTCTGAGGAAGCAGCTTCTAAAACAAAACTGAGTCCTGCGGTCTTGCTGCATTATTTTCTTTAATGATTCACAAACATCTAGAACTACTTTTAAAAATGTATTATGTAAATTATATCAGTACAACTTTTGCAGGACAACTTTGATGAAACAACATAGACCTCTGTATCAATACACAAGGAGATTGGAGCAAGCATTCTTACTGTACACTAAAACCCACAATAAAAAAGACAAACACCAATAATCTTGGGATTCAAAACAACCAACTTTATTTAAACTCTTAATCAAAGTGGTATTTCAAGTCTTCCTGAAGATCTCATGATGCTATTTCCAACCAGGCATTTCTTCCGAGGCGAAGCTCCACATTCTTATTTCTGTATTTTTCAAATAGGCAAGTGATGGTCAGACACCAACGGTCCTTCAAAACTTTCAAGGAGGCAAACAAGATGAAAGCAAAAGCACACAAATGTGCTGGGATGCATTTGCAGGAAGTGAACGGGTGCCATCTGTGAGAAGATTTTATTTGCTGCCTAATTAATTCTCCCATGTTCTTTGGAAAACAAATGTGAGGCTCAGAGATACAATCGGAAAGGAGAACAGATGGTGTCTTTCAGTTACCTATTGACGACTGTGATCTTCTTGCTAATTAATCTAAATAAACCACCCATTATTTAATCTTAAACAAAATTTCAACTGGATGAGGTTTGGGGGTATCATTAAGAAAATGTTTCCCTTTGTTCGCAGTTGCATAAATCACCCTGGCGTTTACTCTGAGTTTTAATGACTCAAAGAAGTTGCAGACACAGCCATGTCAGCCAGAGGGCTTTCTCCCTCACGTTCCCCAGAAGGTAAGTGGATACCCAGATTTTAATATCAGAACGCTAATCCACTGACAACTGTCATAGTTGGAGACTGAATTTTTTAAATCAACAAAGGGTACCAAGAATACAACAAGGCGTATACTCTTCATTAGAAACCCATGGAATATTTTGTGACCTAATTCTAAGATCACATGCCCAGAGGTTGGATAGTTGAGATGTCAGTTTCTAATTTGCTTTAATAATGCTAACAAATGTCAGTTTTTCCTTAAAAGTTTCTGAATCGGTGGGTTTCTAAAAATATCCTTAACTGACTTTAACCTTTGAATTTCAAAAGTTTTCTTTTTTTATAGCTTTGCTAAACACCATGAAGTTTGTCTTCATATCTCCCTATTCTCATTTTAGGCATTTAGAGATTACAGCCCCTAGATTTTGGAAGAAGCACTTACACTTGAAAATAATTTTATAATATTTTTAGTAAGTTGTTAAGCGTGATATAGCCAAAAATGTATAAATAAGGATCACATAAGCATTAATTTCATTTCATACAGCTGGAAAAATAATAATTAATAATTATGACTTGTTGTAGAAAACAAGCTCAACTTAAATTCAAGTAGGTATTATATATATATGTGTGTGTGTGTGTGTGTGTGTGTGTGTGTGTGTGTGTGTATCTCAACTCTAATAAAGTAATTACCTTAACAGGAAGGTGCTTCTATCAAAAATAATATGTATAAAAGCATTCTAACAGTAAAAAATTTGTGTTTCTTCTAGAAGTATAAGATGGTTTTTGTATTCTCTAGCCCCAGAACTTCTTCAGTAAGTCAGGCAATTTAAATATCTATTTAGAGTAAATTTTTCTTGGGAAGTAGCTTGTTGATGTAGAATTGATTCCTTAGAAGTTTCATTCTTCTTTATAGTTCAGTTACAGCACTTATGCTGTATTGTTATTTATTTCCTTATTTTTAATGTGACTAACACAAGTCTTAGAGGTTTGTTCCGGAAGTCAGAGACCATATCCAATTTATCTTTTTATCCTCAGTATCTAGAGATGTGCTTGGCACGTTTTCTGGGATCAATGAAAGTTGTCCAAATGAATGAATGATCAGATTTTACCTGAAAGAGTGATGATAAGATGTAAGAAAACCTCAAAATCCATTTCACTCAGGAAAAGAAAAATGATGCTGAGTGTTTGGTGGACATGAGGAAATCCACAATATTTCTCTTAAAAAAAAGAAAAGGGGAAACGAAAGAATCATTCATTTTCAGGTCAAAAGGTTTCACTCCTTTTGTTTAACTCTCTTTTGTGCTCAGGAATGTAGCAAACCCTAAGGCAGCTCTTTGTAAAGCACAGAACTTGGCAGGTCCACTGGTCCCCTAGGGCAGTGAGGTGCAGTTGAGAGGAAGCCTATTACTGACTTCCTCCATCTCTGTGACCTTGGCTTGGGCTGTCATCTCCCTTACCCATCACTTGCATCCCAGCTTGAAAAATGTCAAGCACCTTTTTGCCTTCAAGCTGAAGTATTTTCTTCTTCTTTATCATCACAAATTAATACATACCTGAGATCTAGATATGTTCTTATTGGATTCTCTACCTACTAGGGTTTCATACCTGAGAGTATTTGAAAGAACAAAATATCTGAGAAAGATGGTACCTTAGCTCTATCGGTTATCTGATTTTATCATTCTCCCAAATTTACCTCCAATTCCCAGGCTCCCCTTACATCTATTTATTAGAAGGGACTCTTCCACCCTCAAAAGTTCATTCTAGTGAAATTCAGCACTTTGTGGTATTCTTCCTAATACTGAGCCAAAATATGTTACATTCTAACTTTTTATGAAATATTCTCAGAGTTCACATTATAGATCCAATGATAGTCAACTCACATGAGTAGGATGTCCTGATAACTCAAATTATCTAGCATCTAGCATTCTAGTGTAGCCAAAGAGAGGGAAGTAGTATGTCTATAAAATGATTTTTTATGCAGAGGGGAAATGAGAAGCACTTAACAGGCAAAGAAATTTGGTAGGAGAGAGAATCTTGAAAATCTGAGTCTTCAGTCACAGTGACGTTAAGGAGCATCAGTTAGAGTAGGTACTGTATATAGGATATATAAATGTATAGGCAATTTTATTTTCTTACTGTGGCAATAAAAATTAAAATGCAAAAATTACACTAAATTTGGTCATTATAAAAGCCAAATATTAGACCACAAACAGAAAACCAAGAAACATTTTATAAAGATTTTTAGAATAAAAATCTAGATAAAAACATTGTTGGAGATGAAAAAGCCATAATAATCTTTGAATGGGTGAGTGAATGAATGAATAAATGAATTAGGGTATGAATGAGTAATTGGATTCAATAAGGATCAAGGAATAGGTGTAGAAACAAGGAAATTTCTGGCAGAGGCAAAAATCAAAGACAAACTACTTATAAAATGCCTAACTATAATGGCCTAAGCTAAAATTTTAAATATCATTTAGTATTAATATCAAGATGACTTTTTGATAAATTGAATGAAATTATACAACAAAAATTTAATTTGGTTTAGGTGCTGTCATTATCTGTATGTGTGTGTGTGTAGAGAGAGAGAGAGGAAGAGAAGAAGGGAGAAAGAGGGATTTGTGATAACATAATTCTTGCAATCAGCTAAAAACAATATCAGTCTTCTATTGGTTCGATTGTTTCGATTATCCTCAGTTTAAACTACTTTTGGATAGCAAATTACTGACACAAGCATTTAGTAGAAAGAGGTCAATTAGCTGAAACTAAACAATAAAAATAGCAACCACATTTATTGAGCATATACTATGCATCCATCTTTTGAAGCATTTTGTATCATCTTTACTTCATCTTACCTAATCTTCACAACAGCCTTATCAGAAACAATTTATTGTTCAATATCTGAAATATGAAAACTGAGATACAGAGAAGTTGAGTAACGCAGTCACTTGCCAAGGTCATAGTTTTTAAGTAGTGTGGCTGGGGTTCAACCCCCACACCTGCTTGAGGAACTGTAGCTACAGGTGCAGCCTTACAGTGGAACCCCATTTCGGCAAAGGGATCAGGCCCATTTCTTTGAGATGTACGTGTCTTTTTACTTTCTACTTTTATGACGACATTTAGTACAGGTGCAGTAAGACTAGGAAATACAGACAACCTAAAGGTGGGGGGCAGGAAAGGAAAATACTACATATTTCTATGCAGATGTTTGAGATTATTTTAAGCAACTGTTTCAAGGCAATTGGTCACTTCCTACTTGAGGTGGTACAGGATGCCACAAAGTCCAGAGCTCTGAGATGTGGATTGAACCGTCCACGACAGGTAGAAGGTAGGAGTCCTCTCCCTTCATTGTCAAGATCTCAGAATGACTGGCCCTGTATTGCATAGTGGGACCTGCCCACGTCACTGCAGATTCAGAGTGAGTGTTTTCTGGCCAAACTTTGCACAAGTTTTAAAAAGACATTTGGACTGGGTCATCAAAGAACCCAGACTGACTTTCAAACATCAAGACTCAAGGAAATCTATTTGAATTGTTCAGTTTCAGCTATAATACCTCTGGAGATTTTTTTTTTTAAGAAGCATGCTCTATGAGAATCAGTTTTGCACCTTGAAAAACAAAAACTAAGCATCCTAATTAAATTGAAGAAAAAACATTCCCAATCAAGAACATACCTGGCATAGTGTCTGCTAGATGAAAAGGACTCAATAAATACTAATTCTACTGGATTGTAAAAAAGAGATATCTGAGCTTGGTCCTGAGATGGTCTGGTGAGGTCTGAAAGAAGGAAATAAGCATTTTTTCCTTCCAGAATCCATACTTCTCAAATTCTAAGACATTATCAATCAGAGGAAATAATAGATCCCCTGGCATAGTTTGGAGGAAAAACATAATAATGAAATGTAGATAATTTAGTGTAAAACTGTTAATATCTAAAAACAGATGCACTTTAGAACTGAGCAAGAGGGGAGTCATCCCTCAGCATTCAATTACATTTCCCAAACTTTGGTTAAGACTTCATGCTCAGACTGGTAAAGAATGAAAAGATAAATGAGACATGCTCCAAGTCCTTAATAGTATAAATCCTGGAGTAATTGAAAATGCATCCATGCAACTATGGTGACTATTTCACCTGCTTCTTTAAGAAATCAATTTGTAAAAAGAGTAAGAATTTGTGTCTATCCGAAGCCCAATTAAAATGATAGATCTGTAGTTTCAGTTCCGAAGGAGGTACAAAAGGGATATGTAAACATACTGTTATTCCAACATTGTAAAATCCATCTCCCATTTAGGTACACAGCTTATTAAACTTTCAGATGATTAAGCCAAGTAAAAATTAGAAGCAACAGTTTCCTTTGTTCCTGTAGCAAATCCCTAATAACATTTTTATAGCCTGTCTGAAGCAATGGCTTAAATCCTAGTTTACTCAACATTTTAGTTTCCCTGTAAGTCCATTTATACACCCTGGTAAATATTCATCTTCATCACAGCTGAAGATAAACTACTTGTGTCCCCATCTTATTCTTCATAAGACATTCCAGATATTGCTACAAATAAAAGGGGAAAAAAAGAAGAGTTAAGTATGATAATGGTGCGTTAGATACTACGCAGTGTGTATCGAAACCATTAACAAGCAAATGGGATATAAACAAATCAATAATAGAACCTATAAAAGCATAAAAAGCAGGACATTAGTGTTTAAAGAATGTTCTTGTCTTTGTATTACTGGAATCTACTACAAATATGCACCCTAGGGAGTAGTCAATTTACTTGTACTGCTGTAGTTCCGGGTTGACTACTCTGGGCAAAGAATTCAGCAGAGGCTAACGAGGAAGCCCTTTGGAGTCAGGTCTCCAGGTCTTTGGTGAGGATTACTGTGAGGCCAAACATAAAAATCACAGCCTTTGCCGTGCAAGATGCCACACATTCCAGGCAGCCCCAGGAAATATCCAGAAAAGTTTGACTGACATCAAGTTTTCATTCATCTGAAGAATTCTAAGCATTTCCCAAGGATTTATTGCACACATCTTAACCCTCAATGCTGTGACAGTGCAAGCTATGGTTAAAGAACATGAATGCAGTAAGACCACACTAAGATAAGGTGAGTTTCTGAGGAGACTTATCTGATCAGACGGTATAACAAGCAAAGAAATAACGTTGGTTATAATTCTTATTCTTGCAGCCTATTAGTGGCTCCCTTCATCTTTGACCTATTTTTTCTTTTCTTCTCCTGTCTTTTATGAGCTATTCAGTTGGTTGGAAATCTTAGTAACAAAACATGTATGTGACTTTTTAAGTATTCTTAAAGTATTATATTCAAGCATTGTTAAGGTTCTGATAGTCCTTTTGGGGGTAAGCTTTAACAGGGTTTCATGGTGAAAACATTGCTGCCTTTGATACGCAAGGTGTATTAGCAGTGTGGGCTGCCAAATAGGGTATGACCAACTGGGTAACTTAATGAACAGACATTTATTTTCTCAGGATTCTGGAGGCTAGAAGTCCCACATTGAGGTGCCATCAGGGTTGGTTTCTGGTGAGATAGTTCTTCCTGGCTTGTAGGTGGCCCCTGTCCTCACATGGCCTATTCTGTGTATTTACAGTGTCTCTTGTCTCCTAAGAACAGCAGTCCTATCAGATTAGGGCCCCACCCTTATGACCTCAATTAACCTTAATTACCTCCGTAAAGGCCCTACCTCCAAAGACAGGCATGTTGGGGGCTAGGGCTTCACCATCAATTTTGAGGGGACACAGTTCAGTCCCTAACTACTGAAGGTATATCACCTGAGCTCATTCTGTAAAACACTTTTTAAAAATTTTTTTAAAATTTTGTTCTGAGGAGTGAGGACATTTGTGTCAACCCCTTTTAAATGCTTTACCAGGAAATTGTTGGCCAGGAAGATGAAGCTGTATACTAACACATAACTCCATTGTTTCCGAAAATTCTCGCAAATGCAATTATCTGGGTAAATAGCGTGCTCACCTGGTCAAAGAGGTCTCTTACCAAGTAGCGGTTCGCCCATCAATGATTATTCAAAACTGTCACCTCACTGTGTCTACCAACTTCAAACTATGACGTCATGAATTTTGGACAATTCCAACCAGTTTCTCCTCTTCGGGATACCTGCCTGAAATCCCTTTAGTTCACACCAAAATTGTTATGTATATCCTTCTTTAAATTCCTCCTTGTGTGTCCATATAGGATTGTTGAAGTAATGTTCTCTGCCTCTCTCTCTCTCTCTCTCTCACCGGTCATCTTTTATTAGGTGTTAATTAGGATATGAAAGGATTCAGGGGTGCTGAGCAAAGGTCATGGTCAGAAATGTGGAGTGTGCCCTCCACACTGAACCCTCTTCTACGGTACTTGCGTCGCTGCTCATGTTGGGGTTCCTTGTAAGAATGGCCGTAGTTGAACAGCACACAAGCTGCCAATACCACGAAAACCCTGGTGGCGCTCCCTTTCTTCTCAATGATGTACTTGTTGTAACACCAGTAATAACATCTTTGAAATGCTCCAGCCATGCCCTTAGGGGTGAAATCTCGCATCAGTATCCACTTAGGCAGCTCCCCTATTTTGACATCCATGATTTTCTTCTCCTTCATTGGTACAACTGATGCCATCTTGGAGACCAGGGTGTCCGCTTTTGGTAATGTTCTCTTTCAATGCTGTGAGTTCAACACTTAGCTTTCCTTGATCCACAGGTGTCTTAGTTCTATTGGACTGCTATAACAATGTACTATAGACTGTGTACAAACTGTTACAAACAACAGAAATTTTCTTCTCATGGTTCTGGAGGCTGAAGTCCAGGATCGGGGTGCCAGCATGGTTGGGTGAGGGTCCTCTTCTGGGTCATACACTTTTCATTCTGTCCTCATGTGGTGAAAGAGCTTAGGGTACCCTATAGAGTCATTTTTATAAGGGCATTAATCCCCTGCATGAGGGCTCCATTCTCACGACCTAATCACCTCCTAAAGTCTCCATCTTCTAACACATTGACATTGGGTGTTAGAATTCCAACATGTGGATTTGGGGAGGACACAGACTTTCAGACCATAGTAACAGGTTTCCTTGGTGGTGTTTGTGGCGAGTGGACAGCCAACATTTCACCGTGGCTGGAGGGACACCAGAAAAATGTGTTTCTATTGTAGTGGAATCTATCAAGCCACATAGATGTAATAAAGGCATTCCTCCTGTTTGTACTGACACTTCCAAATGAGCAGAGATTAGTGCTGGGAAAAGCGGTCGCGCATGCACAGTCTTTTGACCCTCAGTCAGTCGCATAAGAATGAGCCTTGGGCCTGCACACTTCCGTACCAAGAGATAAAGAGCCTGTAGGGCCTATGCCAGGCTTGTTACCTCATGTGGGACTATCACTCAGGAGATTCAGAATATCCAGTTTTAGGAGCAAGAGTGTTCCTTTGCTTTGCTTCGGTTTGTTAGTCCATGGCTTCCAGGCACACCTCCAACTTTTGGTATTTCGATCTCTGAGCGGGGAGTTGGGCTCTTTTGTGGTGGCCCAAGATGGGTGTGCTTAGGTCCCATTGCCCTGTGTCCGCTGCCAACAGGACCCGCTAGCCAAGAGGGACCATTGCAAACCACTGAAGCCGATGTTGCTCCATTTCTTCTCTGTGTAAGCGAAGTCTTGTTTCGTCCAGCGTTTGTTTAAGTGATGTGTTTTCCTTCGCAACTCTGATGCCAAGACATAATAGGCAGAGGCGTTGAAGTCCTTCCCTAGGATTGCTGACCAGCACACAGTGCTCTGCTCCACAGCCAGGTTATGAAAACAGAAAGTGAAATGTTAAAAGTGCTTCATTAGTTGTAACTGGGAGAGGTGTCACTCCTACTTTCCTGCCTTGATTTCTTCACTTTCACCCGCATATTGTGACAATGAGAAAAACAGCTGACCCAGGTCTGTTAGCCACCCGTCTGTCTCTTTTCATTTGGGAATTCGTGAGTGCAATAATCTGAGTGCCTTATTTTGAGTTGATGTCAATCAGCTATGACGAGAGTTGCAGGATCATCCAACACGTAGCTCTGGAGTACTGCCCATTGGAAGCTATTTCTGGAAAATAAGGGCAGTAGCAATTGAAGTGCCACCATGACTGATGTTCATTACTAGCTCGATAAAGTTAGACTTACAGAATGGCCCTCCAAGCATATAAACTCAGTATATTTTGTAAAATCCATGCAAGGCCCCGCATTGACTGAAATTAAACTTACCAATTTCTATTAGTATGGGTTCTCAAATTGTGTATCGAGGTACCCTGGGGTGCTAGTGAGCTCATAGGAGTGTTGCTGAGATAATTTAAATATTTGCAGGAAATAGTGATACCTGTCATTTTTCAGACACTGAAATACTACCTCCAGGTTGATCTCTGTTTTTCAACATTAGCTGTACTTCAATCATTTCTTTGAGAAGTAAAGTCCTTGGTGAATGCTACGAAAAAAGCAAGTACCTTGTGAGAACTGATGCATAATAGGAAACTAGGGTGGACGTGTCCAGTCTTGATTCCAAGGCTGGGAAGTTGTACAATCACTACTAGGTATTCGCATCTCATTAGTAAGTAGTAATTGTGAATAAATACAAAATCGTGGGTGGTTTCTTCCTTTCAATTTTTACTATTACTTTATCAGACAGGTACCTAAATACTTAATAATTGGAATTGTTAGGTATTTCTTTTGGTCATGAAAAATGTTCTGGGACATTGAAAGAACTATATAGTCAGAAAATTTGGGAGCCTGTGTCCTGACAGTGTTTCTCCTTTTATTCCATTTTCTGAGGTCAGAGTTGTTCTATATTGGTGGTTGTTTAATTTTAGAGTGCAAAAGAATCCCCTGGTGGGGGGTTGTTAGCATACAGGTTCCCAGGTTTGACCCCACTAGATAAGAATACAGTACTTCTGGGGTGGGACTCAGGAATCTGTATTTTAATGAATGAGTGATGCGAATGCAATGGCTCGTGTACCACATTCTGAGAAGCATTTCTGTATGTTGTTCTTTCGAGAATTCTAAAACAGTTTAAGGACTGCTCTGTATTTTTAGAGCTACCTCCCCCTGCTTCCTCACCATATTAGGTGGGAGCATCGAAACTTGTTGACTCCAACACTCTGCTTGTAAAATCTCCATTGTGTCATGCCTTCAAGCCGTGGTAGTGACAAACCATTTTCATTATTTCTATTCCCTGATATCTTAGCCCAACACCCTAGTATTGACCTGTAACCCCAGTCTGAGACAACGTGGTTAGCAGATCATCATGTTGTTGTCACTGTTTGTTCTGTATATTAGTCATGCCCTATAATGCACAGTATGGTCTTCCTTTACATTTTTCTTAAGGTACATGATGTGTCTAAATTGGAAAGACACGCAGTGATGAGTAGAGCCTGCTGATCAAGCTGCCTCTTCACAGAGCTGCCGAGTTGTGGATTCTTTAGAGCTGCCTTTTTTAATATGACAGCCTTCTGGCTGTTGGGCACAATATTTATCTTGCAAGTTTGTTCCTGTTTATGCCAAAACAAATAAACAAGAAAAAATCCAGTACAGAAGCAAATGACAGGAATATATCCCACTCAGAATAAACAGAAGAGACTGTATTTCTGATCACATTTCCGGAGGCAGCCCCTGGAAGCTTTTAGAAATAGCTGTTATTTGTGTAGGTGTGCGTGGCCTGCTCCTCGTGGTTCTGCTCTTTGCTTCTTTTGCACATGCTCCAGGTGCAACCATGTTCACTGTTTTCTTTATTTTTTTTCCCCTTTGCAAAATCATATCTGACAATTATATAATTCTATAATTGAGTCATGTACCCTTTCTCATATTATTCTGAGTGTCTTCTATGTGCCAGGTGCTGTGTTCATTACTGAGAAACAACAGTGAAAAAATTAGGCAAACGTGGAGTTATTTGGGCATATACTATGCACCAGGCCCTCTCTTAGGTGTTTTAAAATGTATTTTATCAGGGGGTTCCCTGGTGGTGTAGTGGCTAGGCTTCGGTCCTCTCAACGCCATGGCCTGGGTTTGATTCCCAGCCCAGGAGCTACCCACCCCCCCGCCAAAAAAAAATGCATTTTCTCATATAAAGTTTTCAACCATCTAAAGTATAAGATCTAGTGTTACTTCCATTTTCCAACAGAGAAAACTGAGGTGTAGCATGATTGTAGGATGTGGGCATAATTACGTAGTCAAATGGGAGAGCTAGATTGGTATCAAGGTGATTTCAATCTATAGAAGAAATTATTAATGAGTGGATTCTAAGGAATAATTATTAACACAATTAAATTACAGCATTCTGATGTGGTTAATTTTAGACAATAGCATTCTGGAAGAATGGATTTGAATCAGAATATGATGGAGAGTGATGGATGAGAAATGCATATCTTAAGCCTCTTAAAAGACAATACATGGGGCCATTGTCCATTGTGCTTAACTTGTATTTTGGTCTTGTGAGGCTCTCAAAAGAAGTGTCAGCCATAGAGATTGCTTGATTCCACCCTTCCTATTGGGCTGGTGTGATGACAAGTCACGTATCCTGTTCCTGCCATTCCCCAATGAAGGAAAACTGGAGGGGCAACAAGTTTGGTGAGGGTTAAAGCTGTACTGGAAAAAATATCAAGTAAACATCCGGCACTATGATTTAGGACTCTGAGGAAGGTCTAGAAGGAAGATAAACATGTATGAGTCATCTGGAAGCAGCTCATGAATAAAACCTCAGGGTGTACTTGGCATTGTGTGAGTACAAGAAATATAGACATCAGCAAGTCAGGGGATGTTTCTTTATCTGCTCTACTTCACTCTTCAATAGATTGTCAAATGTTCAGGAAAATTCTCTTAAAATGCTTTGTAAATGACACAGTATTATACAAACATCAATTTTTATTTTTAATGATAAATGACAAATGATAAATTTGCCATTACATGACTGTGAGAGAGAGTTTGATGAAGTGACAGAGAGATGATAAGGTATGTGACCTAGGAGAGGTTTTCCCCTTCTGCTATATCTCTTTGCTTTTAGGTGGAGAAAGTTCTCTGCTTTTAAGGGTTTAGGATAATCAGATAGGTTCATCCTGATAATCCAGGCCTATCTCCTATTCTAAAATCTATGATCTTAAACACTTCTGCAAAATCCATTTTTTTTGTCACATAATGTGTGTATTCACCATTTCCAGGATTAGGTCGTGGACATATTGGAAGCCATTATTTTTGCTACTTTAGATTTCATTCAAACTAAAAAAGTTTATTAAAAGCACTTAAATGGAGTAGTGATATAATTGCATTCATGTTTCAAATTTATGTAAAAGATGATTCTTTCTTTACTGTGAATTAAATGAAACTTGATGAACACCTGAATTTAGGCTTGTATGCTCTATGCTATGACTCAGGGAGTAAGGATTCAGCAAAACAATTCCCAAAGTATTAGGGAGGGGAGGTCCCACGCTAACTTTCTGGCCATTTTGGGTCCTTCCCAGACGGTGACTAGTGAAGAACACACCTCACCTGGTTCCAGTGCTGTCAACTGGTGGTCTCCCTGATGCCCCTTAAAAGAATTTTTAAAATGATGTACTTCCTCTCCTATTTGTAAGTTGGACTTGTCAAAATTTTTGACAGAGACCTTAACCAAGACAGAAACCTGGAGGGCCTGTAGTGGGGAGCTCTCATGCCCTAAGTGAGTCAAGAAAGCCCTACAGGAAGAACTCCATGGTTACAACAATCCCTCCTTCTAACTTCCCTTTCTCCTCTGAAAAAAAACTTCCTTCTTGGTCTCAGGGACTTGTACATGGCTCACCATGACTATGCATATTGGATGGCGATCTTTTCCTTTTCCTGAATAAATCTTTCTTTGCTGGCAGGATATCTAGTTGACTTTTTGCTTATAATAGACAACCTTTACAATTTTTCATTATTAGTTTAAATATTAAGGAACTACATGGTCTCTGTCATATTACAAGTATTAATATCTTTAAATAAAATTGCAATATGAATTCTTAAAATATATCTAATGGAACCTAACCATAATTACTATAAACCCACAGTGATCTATTTAAAAATACATGAACAAGCTCTATTTTAACATTAATTTTGTATCTTTTGATTCATATTTCCATGATCATCTCCATTGGAATTTTAATACTAAATGTACTTTTATGCTTAAAAGTTTACTTAAACCATTAAGTATGTATAACTAACATTTTAGAAGGTACTTTTAAAAACTACTGACCATAGTTTCTAAATATTAGAAAAAGAATGTATTCTTTATTGTTACAATTGTTATTGATAAACATCTGGTCCAAACACTATAAATAAGTTTTAAACAATAAATAGTAAGAAAAAAAACTTAACATAATTTATTTTCTGTACTCATTGATGTATAGGCTAGATTGCTACAATGACAGGATTCCATATCATTTAAAAATTATTTTATACTTTTATAGACAAAAAATCACTAAGCAACCTTGTTTCATTAAGTAAGTAGAAGGAAGAAAAAACATTATGTCTGTCAAATCTTTGAACTTCTTTAGTATGATCTTTAAAGCCACAGAGTTCTCACTATACTATACAGCTTTATTTCTAGTGATTTACAACATAATTTAAGTTTTGTGTAGTTCAAAGCAAAAGGTTGGAGTTTTTTAACTTCCAAAAGAATTTATTGTAATGCTTTATATCGGGTTTTGTTTTGTTTTTGCTTTTGCAATGGGTAGGAATGGAGATTAAAGAATTAAAGCTGTGAAACACAAATGATCATTACTCCCACAATCTTCCTTTATGATCTGTTCATTGCAATTCAGAGGAGTCTGAGACCAAGTGCCTCTTTGAAAAGGATGTTTGCCTCTTTTCAGTGATGCTACAAGTCAGGAAGAGGTTGGGACCCATTTTTGTGATTTCTTGATTAGTCATTAAAGTAAGCTTCATTTTGTTTGCCCCCTTGGGGGAAATGTGATGCTTTCTTCCTCCTCCTCCTTTTTCTCTCTTCCCTCCCTCCCTTCCTTCCCTTCCTTCTTCCTTCCTTCTATCCCTCCCTCTCTTTTCCCTCCCTCTTCTCATTCTCTCTCCCTCTTCTGTTTCTCCTTATCCTGTGCCTTTTGCTCTGTCTCTGTCTTTCCAAGGGCTAGTGCGAACTTGGGTTTTCTCAAGAGGGACTTTTCTGAAAATATTCAGAGCACTTGGACACTTTGAAAAGTCTTTGCCCACTCCATTTTGAAGGATTTTGCTGTAGACCAGGGATTGAGCACGCTTTTTATTAATATGTAAAAGGTCAGACAGTAACTATCTCAGATCACAGGTCTCTGTTGTAACTTCTCAGCTCTGCCATTGTAACTGAGGGGAAAGCAAGCCATAGGCCATATGCAAATAAATAGGCGTGGCTGTGTTTCACAAACTTTCTTTACCAAAAAAGCAATAGTCTGGATTTGGCCCATGAGACCTAGTTTGCTGACTGATCGTAGCTATAGACTGCTGATAAGAAGTGGAATCACAGATCAACATTTCCAGAGAAAACTAGCACAAACTTTTGTTACATGGATAGTCTATCACCCATTAGTTAGTGATTCTCAAAATAAACATCCCTAGTAAACAAATCTGCAATGTCCTTTAGGAGATAAGAAAAGTATATGATACTAGATAGAAAACACATTATATTCTGATTTTTTTCCCAAAGGCTTTGTGTCAGAATCTACATGTAATAGGGTCCAATTAGAAGAAATATGTTTAAGCAGAGCTTGGCAAAGTTTATAAATGTTGCATAGAGTTCCAAGTCAGACTAGAAGTAGTGCAGATTAGTGGTGTTGACTCAACACCTTTTGTTGAGGTCAGACTTGGACATCATCGACATCGCTTTCAGCCTGCACGGAGTTTCCTTGCTGCCACCCAGAACACCTACTTTATATCGAGTGACAGACGAAGGCCATTTATAAGGAAGTCCTGGAGAATACATCAATTGGGGCTATTTTTATTGTAATAAGAAAACACTAACTAGAAAAAAAAAATCACAACTCTGCTTTCTAGTGGAAGCTGAAATGGGGTGATGGTTGCACACACGAAAGAAGTTAGTTTCTGGTACAAATAAACTAAGCTATCATAACCATGATGAAAATGACTGTGATGCAGGAGGGTCTTTCAACTTTGAGGTGTCCCAGCAACACCGTGCATGGGGAAAGCCTTCTGTATTTCATGGATCAGGATGGCAAGCCACTCGAATCAGAGCTTTAGTACAACCTCAAGGTAAAAATAAAACTGAGTTACAAAGAGCCCCAGACGCTGGATGTGATGGCTAGAAATGCTCCGCATGCTTGGCATGGGAAGGATTACCAAGTCAGCCTTGACACGTCTGGATAGGCAAATCATAATCTATTGTTAAAGTTTTTCTCATCATGTTTTGGGGTTCCTAATGCCCAAAAGAAATGATTTATTCTCTCTATGATTCTTGTTCACACATGTATCTTGGTAATATTTTATGATTTGAAAATCAGATTTCCATTGAAGTGGGTTCACGAGGAAGAGAAGACAAGGTAAAGCTATATCCTGTGCTTTCTTTTCTGTTATGCAAGTTTTATTCATGCAAATATATTTATTTTTAAAAACAAACATAAAGGTTAATAAATCCTATGAATCACATTAAAGAATGCACCCAGGTACACCTGGTTTTTAAACTATAAATTGCCCCGTTTAGTTGGAAGCTTTGTTCTCTAAATCTAAACTATTAATAATCACTGCTGAGCCAAATCTTGAGGCTCTGTCAGGATCCTGGAAGTAGCTAACGTTTATTGAGCACTTACTGTGTACCTGGCACCACTCTAATCACACTACTGGTAGTAAAGGTCACATCCACTTTATAGGTGACTATCATTATTATGCTCAATTCACAGAGGAAGCTCAGAGGGTTATGGAACTTGTCAAAAGTCACATGTCTGGACATCACCGACTCAAAATTCAAATCTGGGCACATAAGGTCCAGGGTCTGCTTTCTTAAGCAGCATGTCCCTAGTCACTTTGACTATTCTAGTTTAGAATCCATATCTGGTAGGCTCAGAATCTCTGGCCAACATTTGGCTAAAACCCTGAACTGGACTACGTGCCCTTCCATTTGTTTAGAAATTAGGCAGGCAGTGTTCTTTATTTTATTTCTGTCATCATAATAAATACTACTTCCTAAATCTATTGAAAGGAGGAGAAAGAGGGGTAGAGAAAGAGAGCACTCAAAATAAATATGTGCGTGTGCTAGCACGAAATCTCCCGGCAGTTGTCTTTTTCCAATGAAAGGAGATCGTCACAGGGTGGGGGTGGGGGGCACCATGCTGTTAACCCCGGCTCATTGTTCTTTGAGACCCTGCCTTACTGTATCCTTCCTGTCCCACACCACATACAGGATCAATCTCGGGGGCGCTTCCTGATAACAGCTGCTATCTGTTAAAAGGCTTGAAGTTACAGAATGCCAGTTGACTTGGTCAGAAGTTTTACACATACACGTACCCGAACAAGCTTCTACAACAGTCATAGAGTTACAACAGCCATCCGAAAAGATCAGCCCCTGCAACAGAGTGAAGCTGGTCTTCACCCAACCCTCCTGCACAGCCTGAGCTAAACTGACGGGTGCTCTCAGCTGCTGCCTGCCCTCCCCAGGCCTGTCACCACGGAGGGCTCGGGGACTCTTCCACTGTTACCCACACACGATTCACTAAGACCATCATGAGGTGTGTGGGTGGCAGTGCGTGTCTTTGTGTGTCTTACACTTTACAAGGGAAATAGTGGATCAGTTTCCTAGAACTTCCACAATTGTCCCGAATTCGGTGGCTGAAAATGAAAGAACATATTCTCTCAGAGTCGTGGATGCCCGGAGTCTGAAATCAAAGGGTGGGCAGGGCCCTGCTCCCCCCACAGAAAAGCTTTAAGGAGCGAATCCTTCCTGCCCTTTTCTAGCTTCTGCCAGTTGCCTGCAACCCGCGGCTCTCCTTGGCTCTTGGCTCCATCGCTCCAGTCTCTGCCCGTCTTCCCGCAGCCCTAGTCCCTGTAGTTTCTCCTTTCTGCCTCTCCCAAGGGCCCCATCAGTGGGTGGAGGGCCCACCCTAATCAGGTGATCTCATAACATCTTTACCTTCATGAGCAAATAATGTGATATTCCGAGGTTCTGGGGGTCAGGACTTGAACATATCTTTTTAGTACACTTTAATCCACTATAAATGCGTCTTGTTTCTACATTACATTGATCCCTGAATGTTACCATTCCTAGTGGTCGGGGAGTGACGAGGCCCCTTCCTTGGTGAAATGGAAGTATGTGTGTACGTGGGTGTGAGTGCACCATAGTTCCTTTATTATTATTATTTTATTTTTGGTAAAAATAAAGTTTGGCAACTCAATTGAGTTTCCACATTTTCTTAAAAATGGTCCAAGAATTCTTAGTCTGGAAACCACATACTTAGAAAACTGACCCCAACTTTCTGAAACGATTTCCTTATCTGGAAATGAAGTAATCTCTGATTTCTATATATTTGAAATTCAAATAACTTGCATTTTTATACTCAATGCATAGGTACCCCCAAACTCCTTTTCTAAAACTTAAATCAGACTTTCTTATACCAGAAGACCAGTCAATGTTTCAAGCTTTGGCACATGGCACTGCCTGCCATGCAGGTGCTTACTGCAGGCATTTCACCATCTTTTCACATGGTAGGGTTTATGCAATTCTGATTTGTTTCCTTCCTATGATTCCCACTTCCATTGTCTGACATGTCTTAGGATTGCATTATAATATGAAAACAGGGTACTTCCTGTAGTTGTGGTCGTAATTGTAGCAATAGGATTCGTAGTAGAAGCAGCAGTTCTAGTTTCGTGGAAGTATTTAAAAGCAATATGATAAGAGTAAAAGTGAAATAACCTATTATATTATATTAAATGTGATGATGCATAGTTGTCCTATAACCTACTGAGCTCTAGACAAATGTTGATTGGTTTCTGCATTGTGATACAACCTTCATTTTGCAATAAATGCTCAGTCATGCATTGGTTAAATAGGGATGTCGTATTGACCTGCTTGGGAACCTTGTTCTAATTCATAATTTTCCTTTACTAATAAGGAAATTGGGCTCTTTAGTGCATGGTCAGATCTCACAAAGAGGTGAGTGACAGTCAGATGTAACCCACAGACATTTGATGATTGGTTCGTGCTTGAATTTAAAACTTCCAGGCCTAAGATCCAGACACCCCCACCACCCTTCCTCCTTGCCTTGGACCTGGCTGCTTCATATGTTTGTCAGGTGGCCCCTGACATCATGTGTGTTTGAAGCTCGGGAAGACTGGTGAGGAAACAGGGAGCACTACCAGAAAAAATGGGGGGGACTTGATATCTTAGATCAAGTAATTGGGAGCTGTCTAGAGATCTGCTCTGGCATCTCCTGGCTCAGGATTCTGGTGCAATGAGACTGACAACTGACAACTCAAGGAGGACACTTGCTAAATCTGGAGTGATTGGCACCAGAAGTCCCTCACCCACTGTTGCACACCTTCTTCTGTCCCTGGAACCCTTCTTCGTCTGCTGTTGCTTTTGTTTCTTCCAACGTATCAGTAAAGGAAACTAGAAATTTGAAGGTTAAAATGTAAAAATTATAAATCCACCCCCAAGCCTGCATCTGGTTCTAAGTCAAAGTTTTCTCTTAATCATATTTCTATGTGAATACTTTAAAAAAACCACTATTAAGCCGAGTGTGTGCTAGCTAAGCCAGGCCATGACATTTATCCCTCCTGCTGAATGGTGTCATCTGCAGTGCAACAGAGTGGATTTGCTTTGTCCTGTTTTTGCTTCTTATTAGAAGATGCTTGCTTTATTTCAGCTTGAACTGGATCAACAAGGTCCTAAAATATGTCAACTGGAGTTTCTTTCATATAAATGAGTGGATGGACAGGAAGGGAAGTCAAGAAATTCATAAAAATTACCTAAATCATGGATTTGTCTCATTTTGGCCATTTAAATGATCATTGCTTCTTTTTGGAGCTGATGGGTACTTGACATTATGTCTTGGCAAGAATACTGGGCTGAGGAATAAATTTTGTTGAGTAAATTCTAAAACCCACTAATAATTCTATAATAATTACATTGATATAACATCTAAGACAATGATTAGCCCTCTCAGTTTTTATCATCTTCCTTAATTCATTTTCACACCAAATAAACAAGCGTGCATATATTTCAGTTAATTAAAGGATATGATCAGGACATTGGAGATAAATTATAATTTAAAGTCATCTTACAGGAGTTATTTGTAAGAGTACCAAGTATTTTTTAGCTAAACTAGAACCAAAAGCCCCATGAACGTCTCCAGGAAGTGAGTTCAAGTAAATTGTTCTGAGAAATGATGTATACCTTCACTTGGCTTATGTCAAAGTATAATTTTCAAAAAGTTAGTCCATATAGAACGACTCACATAGAAAGATTCTTATGAATTTCATAAATAATGAACACAAATTAAAAATTTAACTCATTAATGAGAGACCCAGAACAATTGCAAATGCAGTGAGCAGTTGAGAAGCAGAGGTTGATACAGTCAATCAGAAAAGGTGTGCTGAAGTAATTGGCCAAGTTAGGGCCAAAACTGGTTAAATCTTGGAGAGCTGACATTACTTACATATCTACAAGATGAAAACGTGCAGCCTCATAGAGTCTAGGCCATAATCAATAGTAAATTGCAAATTAAATAATTGTAAAATTCCCTAGCAAATTAAATATTCCTAGGAAGTGCCTCCTAAACAATGATGTGGTAAGACATTAAAAGAATATGCAGTAATTGTTTTTTGTGTATTTTCAAATTTGAAGTAATGTTTTACTAGTCCCTCTGGTGATGGTAAATAATTTTGAAAGATTATTTTTTATTACAAAAAATGCGGATATCATTTTGTTTTTGATGGATTCATTTACAGAGGTACAGCAAGAGGTGTTAATTAACCATATAAGCCTTCTTGCCAATCAGCAAATCCAGAGGCTCATAAGGTTGAACAAATACAATCTCAAGAGAATTAACTTAGGAGTGGAAAATCTGTATGCAACCTCAGATTGCATTTTCAGTAACATCTATTATTATAGACAGATTACTTTCTTCTTTTTTATTGCTCCTGCTAGTTTTTATATACCATATTTAGGAAAGCAAATCTATACCTGAAACATTCATATTCACAGGTTGTGCCTGTAGTTTGTATCAATTTGCCAAATTTGATTAGGTTCTGCCTGTCTATATGAGACCGTCACACGCAGGACCGGTATCGTCCCAGATTCCTGGAGGGCTTTGTGAACATCAGTTCTACAATCCCTGCACCTTAATCATGAGCTTATCATATCTAATTTCAATGAGATTTATACTCAACTACATTACTGCATGTGCAATGCCTTGATTCTAGAATCAATTTGTCCAATTATAAAAAAAAGGTTAAATTCTGGCAAATAACTGCATTTCTAAGAAAAGCAATGAGACTCAGAATAGTTTTTAGGTGTATGTGTATGATTCGTTTGTTTTAAATTTAGGGGTCAGGGAGAACGAGATACCATTTACAAGTTAAGAATTAGGGAGAGATTCAAAAGAAGAGAAAGAGCCTGTTTTTACCCTTAGGAAAATAGAACATAAAACTAATACCAAAATATCCCTAAACAAATAACAATTAGGTTTCCCTTATTCATTCAATGTGTACCTTGTGAATGAAGTTTTAAAAATTTTTATTGAATGTATTGGGATGCCATTGATTAGTAAAATTATAGGTTTCAAGTGAACAATATTGCATTGTGTGTCCACCACCCAGAGCCAGTTCTCCTTCCATCATCATACGTTTGACCCCCCTTACCCTCTTCTACCTCCCCCTCCCTTCTTACTCTCTGGTAACCACTGAAGTATTGCCTGTGTCTGGGAGCTTTTGTTTGTTTGTCTTGTTCATTTGTTGCTTTCAGTTTTATATGCCACATATGAGTGAAATCATAGGATTTGCAATTTTTTCTGTCTGACTTATTTCACTTAGCATGATAATCTCAAGACCCATCCATGTTGTTGCAAATGGCAGTGTTCCATCTCTTCCTGTGGTCTCGTAATACTCCATTGTGTATGTGTGCCACAGATTCTTTATCCAGTCATCTATCAAAGGACACTTTGGTTGTTTCCATGTCTTGGCCACTGTGCTGCAATGAGTATAGGGGTACATATATCTTTATGACTAAATGTTTTCATTTGGGGGTAAATACCCAGAAGAGGGATTGCTGGGTCATATGGTAATTCTAATTCCTTTGTACTGTTTTCCCAGCGGCCGTACCAATTTGCACTCCCACCAGCAGTGTATGAGGGTTGCTTTTTCTTCACAAACTCTCCATCACTTATTATTTCTTGTCTTGATAATGGCCATTCTATCAGGTGTGAGGTGGTATCTCACTGTGGTTTTGAGTAGCATCTCCCTAATAGCTAGGGAAATTGAGCATTTTTTCACTTTTTTGTATGCCATTTGTATGCCCTCTTGAAGGAAGTATCTGTTCAGGTTCCCTCCCTACTTTTTAATTCAGTGGTTTGTATTTTTGTTGTTGAGTCGTATGAATTTATTATATATTTTGAATATTAGCCCCTTATTGGAGGTGTTGTTTGTAAATATCTTCTCTCATTCAGTTGGTTGCCTCTTTGTTTGATTGATGGTTTCTTTTGCTGTGTGAAAGCTTTTTAGTTTGATACAGTCACATTTGTTTATTTTTGCTTTTACTTCCCTTGCTTTTGAGATCGAATTCATAAAATTTTCTCTGAACCCAAGGTCCATAAATTTAGTATCTATGTTTTCTTCTATGCAATTTATTGTTTCAGGTCTTATGTTTAGGTCTTTATTTTTTGGTGAGTTATTTTGGTGTATGGTGGCAGATAGCAAGCAGTCTTGTTTCATTCTTTTGCATGAGGCTTTCCAGTTTCCCCAGCACCATTCACTGAAGAGGCTAAATACAAAATATGAAACAATTAGAAATAAACTTAGTTCTTTCAGGAGTGAAGTACTTTTATTTAAAAGTAACAAACATTGAAGTTTGCCCATAGCACAGAAAGTGATTCTGATTCTAGAAGGATAGGTAATCTGCTATTTAGGTAGATTACACAACAGGTAAAGACTAATGTTTACTATCTCTTAGAGATTACTAAATACTGCAACATTATGTGTCATTTTAACATAGAGAAAAAATTCTAGTTTGCACTAATAGGATATTTGCAAATAAGGGATTAATAAATTGTAAATAAATCCATCAAAATGAGTCAAGAAAATTTTGAAATATTTCATTTTTCATAATCATTTACAATTATTAGAAACCAATAGGTCCCAAGACAAATGAGATTCACTACAATCAAAATTTCTGCAACTTGCTTAAAATAGTTGTTTTGTCCTTTAAGATAACTTCATATTAAATATGATATGAATATGATACTTTAAGATGAAAGAACTCTCTTTATCCTTTCAAAAATAAAAATAAATCCACAAATTGTATACAGTTATAATTGTCACAGTGTTTCAGTATTCTATCTTACTTACACATTCTCAAGCTGTCCAAAGATTACTCATTAATTAACCCAATTTAACATTGGATTAAGGGTTTAAATTAACTAAGGATCTTAGGATGCTATTTAATCAGATATGCTTTAGAACATAAATACTATTAATGTAAAAATGTTTGTCAAGACTATAATTTAATTAAACACAATTTTATATTTTCTTAATTTTAAATATTTAATGTAAATAATATTAACTTATTGGACACTAAATGAATATGAGAACTTACAAGTGAAATCTTCCCACTTATAGCCATTTCATGGGTAAATAAACCCAATATTACAGTGTTACAAAATTTTATGAAATAGAAAATGCACTCTTGTATTATATAATACACTCATAAGGGTTAATACATGTACCTATTTTTAACCAATATTACAAACCAGTTAAAAAATTCATCTTCATTAGGTGAACTTAAATTCTTATGTAAAATGCTCTGAACTTTTGTTTTCTATGAGAAGGATTTTTTTTTCTTAAAAACTTGCCACATTTGAAGGATTATAACTTCAGTTTCCTCATTTCTTGGGATTTGGGGAGTATCAGATTCATGCAAGTGCTTCATCAGAACAGACCTCCTTGATTTTGAGAGAATTTATCATTTAATTTATTAATGCTCTTCAGAGGTTAGGAAATATTTTACATTTACACAAGGAGAGGTGCAGCATGTTCTCAGTTGCAGACACAGAGACACAGGGAAAGCATGCGTCCTTCATAGCACGTTAGTTAGCGGGGGGTCAGAGGCTCTTATGGAAACCAACACTCACCGGTCCAGATTTCAGAGGGAGGTTCTGCTTTCCAGTGGGTATGAGATATTTTTAAATATATTTCCTTTCAGTTCAAATAGATAAACAAATAAAAATAACTAAGAAACTCAATTAGGTATGGACAGACTAACAGATCTGACCGAGGTCCAGGAAAAAACAAACAGAATTAGAAGGTAGAGGAAGGAGGCAAGAACTACAGCAACAACAAAAAAGACAGAGAATCTGTAAAATTAAAGATCTAGTATCACTTGGGATTGACTCCTGCCACCAAGAAAATATAACTCCCTAGGTTTAAACAGCCCAATAGGAGCACTTTTCTGAAAACGTATTTTAATTGGCCCTGGCAGTTGAGTTCATTTGGGCATGTCAGTGGGATACCCGCCCAAACTGTCAATGTATAATTATAAAAAAATTAGGAGCATGAATCTTGTATAAATAAAAGTAAATGCATGTCAAAATGTATTTAAACATATTAATGAGTGAACAAGCAGGATAAGGAGACTGATTCAAAAGGTCTTTGAGAACTACGGAGAAGCATACTGAAAGTGATTGCTAAATTAGAGGCAGAACTGGGTAATGTCCTACAGAGCAACAAACAGTCCCTACCTTATGGTGGTTTGAATTATTATTTTTAAACATTAGTATTATTTTTATTGTTAAATTTATTGGGGTGACATTGGTTAGTAAAAATTACATACGTTCCAGGTGTACAATTCTATAGTATATCATGTATACGTTGTATTATGTGTTCGTCAGCCACAGTCAGATCTCTTTCCATCTCCGTATATTTGTGTCCATTTCTTCTACAATTTTTTTAACTTTACGATGGTGCAAAAGTGATATGCATTCAGTAGAGACTGTATTTTGAATTTTGAATTTTGATCTTTTCCCGAGTTGGTGATACGAGGCCTGCTATGCACTTGTGATGCTGGGCAATGGCAGTGAGATGATTTTGCCCAACTGTGGGCTAACATATGTGCTAACCACATTTAAGGTAGGTTAGGTTACGCTGTGTGTTTGGTAGGCTAGGTGCATTAAATGCATTTTTGACTTACTGTATTTTCAATTTACAATGGGTTTATTGGGCTATAACCTCATCATACAATGGCCTGACAACTAAGTTCACAAACTTGCCACCATGCTCTTATGTTGGCAGCACTGTACAAACAATTCAGTAAGGTGTCATAACCTTGGTATATCTGCGTCTCACAGCTGTGCTTATGTCTACGTGTGGCGATGTCTTGCTGAGTGGCATTCATTATTGTTGCGTGTTTTTGTGTGCTTTCCCAAGAATGTCAGAGCTTAAATTAGAGCAATGAACAAACATTACATTTCTTGTTAAACTTGGCAAGAGTGGAAGTGAAATCAGGGACATGTTAAAACAAGCTTATGAGGATAATGCCTCGAAGAAAACGGCAGTGTAAAAATGGATTAAACATTTTTCTGAGGGGAGAGAAAGTGTCACTGATGAAGTGAGGTCAGGGAACCCAAGCAGAACTGATGAAAACATTGCAAAAATCATTGATTATGTGTCAAAATTGTCAGCTAACTGTGAGAAGCATCGCAGACCAAGTAAACATCAATAGAACAGTTAGAAAAATCTTAGCTGAAAATTTTGGCATGAAAAAAGTGTGTGCGAAAATAGTCGCAAAGGACTTCACTGGTGAACGAAAGCAAAGGAGAGTCAAAGTTTGCCAGAACCTTGTGAAGAGGTGAGACAATGTTTTAGGAAATGTTATCACTGGTGTACCAATATTATCCTGAAACGAAGTGTCAAAGTGCACAATGAAAGTCAGGCAATTCTCCACAACCAAAATAGTTCCATCAGTCCAAATCAAGAGTCAAAACAATGTTGCTAACCTTTTTTGATATCAGAAGGATTATTCATTATGAATTTGTACCAACTGGACAAACAATCAACCAAGTTTACTCTTTGGAAGTGCTGAAGAGGCTGCATGAAAATGTTAGACAAAAACGGCCTAAACTTTTCACCAACTCATGGCTCTTGCCTGACGACAATGTGTCAGCTCACATGGCACTATCTGTGAGGGGGTTTTTAGCCAGTACATAAATTGCTGTATTGGAATACCCTCCCTACTCACCTAATGTGGCCCCCAATGACTTTTTTCTTTACCTGATGATAAAGAAAATATTGAAAGGAAGACTTTTTGATGACATTCAGGACATCAAGGGATAACATGACAACTCTAATGGCCATTCCAGAAAGAGTTCAAAAATTGCTTTGAAGGGTGGAGTAGGAGCTAGTGTCAGTGCATAGCTTCCCAAGGGGAGTGCTTCAAAAGTGACCATAGTGATATTCAGCAATGAGGTATGTAGCACTTTTTCTAGGACGAGTTTGCAAACTTAATTGTCAGACTTTGTAAGTCAAGAAGCATCTGTATATCATTTGGGATTATCTTCTCTACCAGTTCAAATTATTTTCATCTGATCAAGAAAAATCTGTTAGCATGGAGCTTCATAGACTCTAGGCCCTAATTAATACTAAATAACAAATCAGACAAATAAACCCCTTACAGATTTAAATAACCCGTGGGTGTGCTATGAAAGTATGTTTCAGTATGGTATAAAGCAACATGCAGCAATTGTTTTGCGTATTTCAGGTTTTGGGGTAATTTTTCATGATATAGAACAACTAGCAGTAAATCAGTTACGGCCAAGTTTTTCATACCTTTTGATTGTGAGAATCAAAATTTGAAGTGGGCACAGATTTAATGTTTTGCTTATTCTCAATAGTTCATATCATCACAAAACTGGACATTTTTGTTTTGCACGATATAAAATAGAATGAAGACCTAGGAGTGGGAATAATTTTATCTTCAACAGTATCTTATCATTTTATAGCAAGAACTCCAGAGAGTGACTGGAAGATGGCCAGGGCAAGTAAGCTTGACTTCAGTCTCCCTTTTGCCATTGTAGCTGTTTCTAATTAACCCCCTCTGGAAATTTTGTGCCAACTTAAATTCCATGCTGAAATGTATATTACTTCTATGTAATAAAACCGACCCAAGTGTATTTAGTTGCAGAAAATAAAGCTACTGCTAGAAACACAGATACTTTTAATACAGATGGTAATGGAATGATAGTTGCTTTAAAAACAACAACTTGAACGGTCTTGTTAGGAACCTTGTTAAACCTCACACTCTCTCATACACCCACTCGGGCACCAGCACAGATGCATATCCACCCACACAAAGAAACTCAAAATTCTTTCAGAATTATGATGGCTATTTTTATTTTCTTTTATTTGTGAGGCTCCCCACTCTCAGAGTTTGTAAGTGAACATCTGTCATTTGTTTAATTGGATGCCAGATTAGCCAACTGCTAGGCATTTGCTCTGTTTCATTTTGATCTCCTTCAGCTCCTGACCTGATTTGACATGTTAAACAGAAATGTCAAAAATGCCCAGTAAAGTCCCTAAAACACCTGCACACTGTCTGAATTTCAGTGTGTGGTAGTTGATGTTGATTGCAATGGGATCACTGATGGCTTTTTCTCAGAATTTCTAACTAACTCATAGAAATGAGAGTTGATGCAGCCAACTGGGGCTCTCTTCAATTGTCTCATCTTGTTTCCACAAATGCATTTCCCAGGTTACTTAGTTCAAAAGATGAAACATCAGTGTTTGTGGGGCAGGGTGCTTATCCAATATGAAAGATTTCCAAACAAAGGAAATTCTCCTTAGTTACACATTTTCATAACTTAATATGTATTTCTGTCTCAGGAATGATTTGATGACTCACTCAAAGTTTAAAATAAGTATGAATTGGAAATAAATATTGGGACTACTCTGAAGCGCCTTAGAAGTTGTAGAATGAGGACTTCTGGGTGGAGAGTTTCATGCCCAAATGACTTTCATTTTTCATGATCCTTTCTAGGAGGGACCTTTTAGCCATGTTGGATAACATGGCTAATGTGGGATTGTATGATTCTTTTACAGTCGTGACATCTGTTATTTTTCTGTTTGACTTTTGCATTGATTTTACACTGATACTCTTCTGATTAATGGGACCTCTGTTATGAATCATGAAGCATTTTGAAGCTGACTTCCAATGTCTGTGAATATATCTGTGGCTTAATTTTTGTCTTGTCTAGAGTGATCAGAGACTTTCTGGTTTCTCAATGGACTCAGCATGGAAGCCTTTCTGAAAGCTGTGTGTGTGTGGAGGTGTTAAGCTGCCCTGAAATAGACTTAGAAGAACAAACCAGAACTGAATGTTCACATAAAAGTGCTAGGTTGGCTAATAATCATATTTAGCACTTATACAGCAGTTTTCATTTCCCAAACACTTTACAAACAGCAACTATATAAACCTTTCAACATCCTCATTAAAGAGATAAATAAGCATTATTATCTTAGCATTCTGTTTGGTAGATTAAGAAAAGAAAAAGCCTTTACCAGTTTATAACTGCAGGAGGAGATTATTTCAGAATAATGATTCCAACTCCTGTGTCTGTGAGCCAGTCTCCAGCCCTACTTGTTCCAATTTTCTTTTCAAGAGAACTGATTAATTGGTGCTACTGTTAGCCATTGTGAGAGTTCAGTCAATGCCATTTCTCTCCGGTGTTGTAAGTTCAAAGAGGTACTAAGAGATGAGTGCCTGGGAAGGTTTCATTAAAGTCTCAACTTGATAAAGAGAAAAATAATAAAAAAAAAAATTCTGACATGTGTGGAGGAAGTGAGCTTCCCAGGTCTCTCTCAGTTAGCGAGTTCCCCTGGTTAGCATTAATGGGGCTTCACAGACACAGAATTAAACCCTTACCCAGGCCTGGGGGAAGGCGGCGTACTGCTTGTATTTGGCAAACTTCCGAGACGGCAACTCTTTCAACAGCAAGGAGCACATTTATTTCCTTTACTATTTCCTCAGAGGTATGAAGAGGCACTACTTACCTATTTCAGCCTCAGGGGAGATTTTTAACATACAATTTCTGTTTGCTTCACTTTCTGAAAAGAAATATTAATAGCTCCTTTTTATTCAAAGAAGGCATGCAGACATTCTTTTCTGCAACTGAAGTATAATTGGTTTACAAATGTTGATGTGGCACAAATAAGCCATTATATGTCATCTTTTATCATCTGATGGCTTTCTTCTTAAAAACATCAAAGTGCACGATCAATTTTCATTTTTGTTCTTCCATTTTAGCTGAAAGCCTTCATAAGATGTATGGAATAGTGGTTGTGTGTAGGTTCTGGTGTCAGACGGCTTCACTGAGTTGTTTAATCTCACCAAGTACATATCAGTTTCTCAACAGTGAAACAGGACCTGGACAATACCTGCCTGAGTAGCTTGTTACAGGGATTAATGATAAGGTGTGTTTAAAGTGGGAGCACTGAGGTGGGCCTATGAAAGGGCTCAACAGACATTTGGAATTATCTTTATCATCATCATCATCATCATCATCATCATCATCATCATCTGACAACATTATAAACAATTTAAGAACAGAAAAAAAATTGTGCTTGGAGATACAATAATCATATAAACTCGAGGTTGGTTGAAAATTGTAAAATTCATGTTGGTTTTGCTTGGTCCTTCAAGAACTGGCTCAGCCATAGTCACACAAGAATTGTGGTTTACTAGGGTGTAGAAGGACCTCAAAGATATGATGCTAAGTTAAGTAAGCCTTTAGCTAGAAAAAGGAAGCTCAGGTTCATTTTATATAAAGAGCCGGGTAGAAGAAGGGAATGAATTTCCTGAGTCTCTGGAAAGTTCTAAGATCCAGAAGCAGGTAGAGGGAAATTTCATGCAGCAGCAGCTAAGAAAACAGATGCTTCCTCTCTCATGAACTTCAGAAGGCCAAGATCAATCTCCAAGTCAGTAGATACTGGAAATACAGAGGAAGGTGGCAACTCCAAGGGCACAAACAGCCTGTGAGGGGGCAGAGGGCAGTTGTGTGAAAGTCGTCAATCTCCCTGGCAACCCAGGAAGGGCCCTGGCACTGTGGGGGAGCCACCAGACTGTGGATGCTCAAAAGATCTTGAACAGGCATAGTTGGTCACCACACTGGTAGATGCAGGCAATGCCCCCCACCCCCCGCCCGTGGTCTACCAGAAAGCCACAAATAGTGCGAGTGAGACAAATTCAATGAGACCCAATGAAACGTCATCAAAGATGCACAAAGCCAAGGAGCCTGGGGTCAGTCGGTTGTCAAAATATCTGATCTCTTAGCGATTCCGAGAAATCTTGGTATTTGAGATTGTGGGTGAACTTTGCAGGGATGTAGGTTTCTTAGTGAGCTGGTAGACACTTGGACATACTGATATTTGGGTGTCACCCCTTCATTCCTTTGTTAATTTGGACATTCACTTCAAAAATATTTACTGAAAGAAACAAATGTGACCATGCCAGAGACAATGGCAATATGATGCTACATTCAACCACAATTACACATTATGTACTGCATATTCAGGAACTAAATAAACCAAATGCAAGTAAAGAAAATCATATAGGGTGATTTAAAATGTTCTTAGTATTTATTTATCTTTCTTCATCATATTCCAGAATGCCAAAACACTTACTTTTTAAAATATGAGGGTTTTACTTCATAAGTGTTATAGGCATATTCTCTTACTGTACATGATTCAAAATACAGAGAAGTGATTAGAACATAAAAATCTCCCTTCATCTATGCCCATTCCTCACACCTGTGTCACTGTCAATGATTCTATGCAGTGTCAATTTTTCAGTATGTGTGTGTGCACATAGATATATACAACTTAAATAACATTATATTTTACATAGTATTAATGAGCTTGTTTTGATAACTTCATGCTATATCTTGAAGTTCTTTTTGTGTCAGTATATTTAGGCCTCTGGAGTATGCCATAAAATGTTTGTGCTTTAACTTTCTGTATTTTGCTGTATATAATGCACACATTTTTGCCCAAATTTGTGAGGGAAAAATAAGGATATGCATTTTACACGGCTAGTACTAGTTCCATATTTATATAGGTGTTTTTCATTCTTTTATTTATGTTTATGAGCTAGGAGTATAACTCTAGAATTCAGTAGCAATATCTGTATGTAAAATAATACCCTGGAATACAATAATCAGTTTTGTTGAACTTACGATGAACTTGCAACAAAAGCAATTTCAGCCAGCAATTCAACTAAATGAAATGAAGAGTGGCGTATTGTCCACAGAGTAAGTGACTCTGACTTGATAAGATAGGTGATGCTGACTTTATTACCACAGAGTGAACATGAAATTCCTTTATAATACAAAAAATAAGTGCCTAAATATAAACAAATAAATTTTGAATTAAAAAATTAAAACAAAAGATTTTTTCCCCTGAAAGTTTGGGACGAAAACGTGTGTGCACATTATACACGGGAGCACATTATACACAGCAAAATATGGTGTAAGTCAGGGGTAGTAGTGACATATTCCATTGACAGTTGAGATATGGAAAAAGTAACTACCCAGAACAATTATATCATTAATCAGCAGAAGCCCCCCATATGTGCCTCCTGTCTTGGCATTCTTACCCTTGTATTTCCCCCTTACACACTAGGAGTAGGACTGACCTGTGTAACTAACAGGATATTGCAGAAATGATGGTGTATGACTTCTGAGACTGGGTCATAAAAGACAGTGTGGCTTTTACGGTGCTGTCTCATGAATCACTTGCTCTGGGGGAAGCCAGCTGTCATGTGTTAAGAATAAACAGCCCTCAGCCCTCTATGCACTTGGAGAGGAACTGAGGTCTCCTGCAGACACAAGCACTAATGAGCTAAGGTGTGAATGAATGACCTTGGAAACACATCCTCCAGCTCCAGTCAAGCCTTTGGATGACCTTGGCTGATATTTGACTGCAACCTCATGAGAGTCTGAGTCAGAACTACCCAACTAATTTATTCCCAGATTCAAAACCCACATATTACTGCATGAGATCCTAAGTGCTTATTGTTTTAAGAGGCTAAAAAAATTAATGAGTCAAAGGTACTACCACCTAAATTTAGGGTTTCTCATTCCATATTCTGTGTTCTTTCCAACATCAATACCTCGCCTGCTAGAGTCTAGACAAAAGCAAGGTTTCTGAGTCCATCAATCACTTTAAATATTCCACAACCCCATTGTGTGATCCTATTATTTCTTACAGAATTGAGTTTAATATAATGTGGGTCATCTTTGCACTTCATCCATGGGGTCTAGTTATTGAAGTTCAAACAGGACCTTGTTATACAGTAGTGTGCTTGGAAGATCTCTAACAGCATAGGTCATGAGAGAGTTAGCCTTATAGAGAAGGGATTCCAGGAGAGAGGAAAGGCTCCATCCCAGATGAAAGCAGAGGCTGTGTCCGCTTCTACCTCAGTGGGTTGTGCTGCCAGATCTGCCAAGTTGCTTAATTGTGCGTTTTACCCTTTTGATTTACTTGAATATTGTCTTTATAAAAGCAATGATATATTTGCTTTCTTTTGGACAGAATGGATGCTTTATGGATTTAATTTTATGTGTCCTGAGATTTTGAGGATTTTTTAACCTGGTTTTTAGAAATTCATAGTGTGTCATCTCTGACTACTTACGGTACGTCTTTTGATGTGGATCACTTCATACGATCCTAATGGAAAGCTGAAGTGGAATTCCGCCTTTCTAGGGGCAATTTATTTTGGAAATGGTGAGGAATCAAGGCCTTGGCATCACAGTCCATCTTTGCATACTCTAATTCCACTATGCTTGTTAAGGTTATTAGCATGACCCTAAAATCTCACAGTACGTCAACAGAAAACTGAATCACTACGATTCCTCTGCCATAAAACTAAGATTTCACTAGGTGCTGTCTATGGTTCTGAATCGTCTTGGTCCGCGTCTCCTTTCTAATCATAGTACCAAGTATGTGTGTGGGAAAGAGAAGAGTTAATAACTCCTGATGGAGGATTCTCTACTCATATAAAAGTTTTAAAATATGTCCCTTTCTTCCCTTCCTTCTTTCTTTCCTTCCTCTTTGTCCCACATATTCAATCATTCATGCTTTGTGTATTCAGTAAATATTTATTGAATACCTACACTGCATCAGTATTTCTCCATTTGCTGGAATTCTAGTCACTGGTGAAAATATTCTAGTGGATAGACATAATAACCACAACTATAATTTTATAGCTTACAAAGCTCCTTTAATCAGTTTTCATTATTTAATTCCCTCAGAACATTTTCACATAGATGTTATTAATTTCACCTTGCAAATACAAATAAAAGGTGAAAATTAAGTTCAGGCTCACTGGAAAGTCAGTAGAAAAGCCAGGCCTTGAATGCAGGGTGTCTGACTCTAAATCCAGAGCTTTTTTCTCTATGACACATTGGCTCTCTCCAAAGATGAAGGAGCAACTTTCTAGAGAAGATCACATAGGCTGTAGCTCACCAAGAAATGCATGTTGTATCTATTCCATTAGAATTTTGTTGGAAATAGAACTGCATGTTATTCTTGTGTGTAGACAAGTGCAGTCATTTCAAGATAAAGATGTTTTCACCATCCTTGCTAAGAGATGCTAGCCTTCCTTTCCTTTCTTGAACCCCACCTACCTGATGACCCTGTTCTACATCCTACCACAGGCCCTATATTGTCACACTGTGCTTAGATTTTTTCCCCTTCACGTTCTTAGTTTTTAATAACTTTCCAACTCACCATGCTACAACTGTTAATGCAGGTCACTTGGTATTGTTTGTTCCTTTGCAGACATGCTTTTCTTGTAAAACATCTAATCCTGGAAAGGGACAGTAGAATGGTTCTGGCTTTGTGTTGTCCTTAGTGCTCAGCACATATGACAATGCTCTGCAGGGGCTCAGACAACCTACTTCATCTTCTCTTGTAAAAAGGAGAGAGCGGCACAGTTGGTACTAGTTAGTTCTAGATCATCCAAATTGAAAAATTAAAGAAACTTTTAATCCTTTCCTTATTATTCTCTTAACAGCTTTTGTTTTTATTTTTAAACTTTTCCTTTGAAAATCATATAGGGCATTTATTTAAAAATGTGAGCCATCCTTGTTGAGATGCTATAACTAGTGTAACTATGAATTCTCATTAAAGTTCAGGATCAGGTCTTCTATTATTTGCATATATACAATATAGCCCTCCTTCCTAGAAACTCGAATGTAGCTTGTCTGGAGAGGTGCCCAGTCGTGTGTGGGTTTTGAGAGTCCTGAGGTGGTTCTGACAGAAGCTAAGATGGAAGACTGAGGAGCGCCGAGCTCTGTGGATGGCAGACCTTCTGCTGTTACGGCCTGTTCTCTGCTATGAGCACCAGATTCCTACCAAAGCTCCTAACACAGGCCTGACAGTTTCTAGGTGATGAACACTAGTTGCAAATTTAAATACACCTGTCAGTGTTTCTCAAAGTGGAGACTGAAGGCACCCTCTTTCAGCATCAACTCCATTCTTGTTACTAAATCAGAATATCTGCTATTAGAACCTAAAGGTTGAAATTTTTAATAAGGTCCCCCCAGGGATTCTGATATACATTCAAATATAAGAACCACTAATCTGTACCATATACCTACTGCCAGAGGGACCCTTTGGGTTTTGATGTCTCGAAGTCCTTTGCAATCTAGAACAGCTCCTCTCTGTTTATAAAAGCCATGGAGCTATTGAAATGATGAGACTAGTTGTCTTACAAAATGCTTCACCTTTTGAATTTGTCCTATTGTTTATTTTATTTGCACATGTGTGTATGAAATTCAGTGTTTCCCTGAATTCCCTGGACACTAGGAACTAGGACTGTTGGCTTACTGGGTTCAGGTTAAACCCTTTAAGCAAGGGCACCTCAGAGGTGGCATGTTAAGCATCATATTTCATTGTGTCAGTCAACACATGATGTCTAGCTTTCCCCCTGTTAGCAGCGCTGCTTGTGACCTCCAGGTGAAGGTGGTGGCAGCCAGATCCATGCATTGTAAAACTGAGTTTGCCCCTTCATGATCAGGAGTAATGATACCTTGACACCACACATATATCCAGCTTCCTGTCAGCCTTTCACCTGGGGGTTTTACATCCATCAAGGTATTATTTTATTAGGGATAATAAAATGGTAAGTTTCTATTATTCCTTTGAAAATAGTTCCCACTTCACTCTTCTCTCTAACACTTAACCCCAATTGACATGTTATATATTTTACTTGTTTCCCTCTTTCAACTTGAGTGAGTGTTAAGATTTTTGTGAGTAAATATTTGGTTAATAAATGATTGAAATGAATAGAGATGTCTAGAGGGGCCGAATAGCATGACGACCCACATTGCTCTTCAAATTGGCAATGAGAAAGAAAACCATTGTCTTGCGAGCTGTCAGTTTGGAATTAGCCTGTATGAACAGCTATGTTTGTCATTGAATGTACACCACTTCTCAGAACACAGCATCAGACAAGGTCATTCTTGAGTGCGACAAAAACTAGACCCCCACCATAATCTTGTCTAAGCACAGACTAAATATGAATACCGCCTTCTCCCAGCTAATAGCTATAACTGCTGCTTCCTACAATTGCAGCTGTAGTTATGCTCTATTCCTCTTGCCTCTTAGATGTAAATTATCAGGACACCTGTCCACACTTTCCATGACTGTGGTAACAAAGTATCACAAACCGAGTAGCACAAATCCATTCCCTCACAGTTTTTGAGGCCAGTGTCTGAAATGAAGGTGTTGGCCATTCCATGTTCTCTCCCAAGGCTCTAAAGAAGAATCTTTCTGGGTCTCTTTCAGCTTCTGGTGGTTGCTGGCATTGTTTGCTTATGGGTACATCACTGTCGTCTTCACCTCCACATTCACATTGCCTTCTTCCATTAGGTCTGTAGTCAAATATCCCTCTGCCTTATTCTTTCTAGGATACTCACAATTGCAGTAAGGCCCCACGTGTATAATCCAGGATCATCATCCCATATTAAAATCCTTAATTTGATGACACCTTTTAGTAATAGAAGGAAATATTCACAGGTCCCAGGGATGAGTACCTACAGCCAAACACTTTTTGGAGTCTCCTCATTTCTACCCCAAAATACCTACTTCCAGCCAAAATTCTATCACAAGCCCCTCCTAATGGCGTATCTCATGGTTCCTCTGGTGATATGCTCTCCTTCGTTACAAGTAATAATTCCTGTTTTCTGTGACACAGGTGAGTTCCTGGTGGTCCGTGGCTTGTGGGTGAAATGCATGCAACTCTCATTTGATACTAGAAGTTTTCAGTTGCCCCAGATTTTCTTTACTCCTTAAAATATGTGAAGGATCTAAGTCACTGGTTTCTATGGGGCATGAAGAGTTAATCATTTTGAAAAAAACTTTGCAATTTACGTGCAATTATAACCCATTTGAAGGCATTTTATTCCTCTAAAGAATTACAAAAAAAATTGTCCTGGTTTTCTATTATTAGATATAATTTAAGTGTTTCTATACCCTCTGTCAGAAGTATAAAACATTAAACTATTTTTAAAACTTATTCTGGAAGTAAAAGCTTATCTTTGTAAATGTATTGCCTTGGATCAGGGGCAGAGTTCATCATTCTAAATGACACTTTGTTTGAAGTTGTACATTATTTCTGGTACCTGTGGTTTTTTACTTAAAACTTTTATCACCTGAAGTGACCTTTCAGTAAAGGCTTTCGCAAACTAGAAATCTCTGATGTGTGTATTTTGAATTCAATTATAGAAATATATTTTAAGAAAAGACATAGGTACAGATGTTAAAAAACACTGCATTAGTATGAAAGTGGAGATAAAGACACAAAAAACAGCCTTGACAAAGTTATGTTACATCAACTATGCAGTACTGTAATATATGAAAGTTATAGAAGCAATATATTTTGGCAGGGACTAGACATGGAAGTACCTTTTTCTTAATTATTACATATGAAGGATAAATTATTATAAAAGTATCATAGGTACCTTCTTTGCTTTCCCCCTAGTATTTCTTATTATCTTACTCATGTCATATTATTTGTCTAGTCATTTACTTTAAAAATAATTGATTATAAAGAGTATAATGAGTACATGTGTGTATACTTAATCTATGCCTTAATGCCATTAGTGTTTGGAGAACCCTAAACAAAAATCCATGCTACAAAGCTTGATCAAATTTTAAAAATATTGTTATCAAAATCTATACCAGAGGGTTTATATATCAATATAGGAGTTATGAGAAGTAAAAAATGTGCATGTTTGTAGTTGGCTAGAAATATTTCTGGGCTCAGAGCAGAGCCATGGATCAATACAAGACCTACTACCCACTGAGCTCTGCAGTTATTAAAGTCCTTCATTCAGATTTCAGTTAGAACTACGTATGGGTCCTTTAAACATATGAGTGACTGGGCATCCTCCAGAACAGTTAAATCCGAGTATCTGGTATCAGGGCAGGACTGGGTATAGATGTCAGGACACTGTGGAATTGTCAGCACATCTCTGCCTAAATCTGTTGTGGTGCAAAGGGAAATTCTGAGTTATTTGAAACAAAATTCATTGTATTTTATTGTAGTCAAGTACAAAGACTATTGGGAAACATGCAGCTAGTCTGACATGTAGGGGGTACTAATCACTTTGAATGCTGAATTGTTTTGTTTAAAATGTAAGACAAAAAAGATAAAAAAAATTTAGAAAAGTAGTACTGTGTATTCTCAAATGTATAAAAGGGAAAAGAAGACAAGAAGAGAAAACACCTTCTTTAATAATCCAAGTGATAAGCAATGGGAAGGATGATATTTTTTAAATCCCAAGCCAGTGGATCCACCACCCAAAAAAATACGACCATGATTTTAGCAATATCCACCATCCAAGAAAATGCTACCATGTAGAATACAGAAATTAGTCATGGATGCCATGTGATACAGAGAGGTAAAAGAGCAGAGTGTAGAAGAAAAATCTTGTAGCAGATCAGAGTTACAATCCACTAGGAAAGAATATAGTCAGACAAAAAAAAAAAAGAATTAATGAAAGGAAGGAAGGAAGGAAGGGAGCAAGGCAGGAAGGAAAGAAGGAAGGAAAGAAGGAAAGCAAAGAGCTCCTTGCTCAAAATACATACCCAAGATGATGATAAATTAGGACATTGATTAGTCTCCAGAAGGATGAGAAGGGACAACTCACTTATGGAGTTCACTAAAGAAGGAGAAACCCCCATAACTGCAGTGAAAACTTGCTGGCAGACCAAAAGGGCTGACCCACAGCCCAAACCAGCACCCAAGGGGCAAAGGGGTGAAGAAATATGGTAGAAGTCAAAGAAATGTTTGAGAAGTAAGGCAGGACTGTTGGGGCTTATCAGGAGGCAGAAACCCTCATAGAGCCTGAATAGTGTGAGAATCCCTGGGAAAAATCATCTCTGGTGGAGGAAATTAAACTCACATTGCTTCTGGAAGCATATTTCTTTGAAATAAAGTCCCAACAAATATATTTGGGGGTACAGATACAATTAGAATTGTAATGGAAGCCATGCAATTTGAATGATTGGGGAGATTAGATTGGCTTTAGCCATTCAATGAAAGAAAAGGGGCAATAGGTTGGCCCAGTAAAGTTGGAAAGAATTGGCAGAAAAGAGGTCATTAAAAACAATATGAAGGGCAGAAAGTAATCCTGGATCCAGGGAGAAAATTGCTTGAACAGGACAGCTCAGAAGATAGCAGAAACAGAGCCAGGATTGGCACAGGGTACTTAATGGAAACTCCCAGAACCTAGTGATTTGGTTAGTTTTACTTGGGGAACTGAAGCCCTTTAAACTAGTTAGGATATAACCCAGGAAATTGCCCATACAAAACCCTAAAGTTTCACTGAGATTCAAAATATCTGCAGTCAGAAATGAAATTTAATGATTGGGAACCATAGGAAAATTTTTCTGTTAAGTGCAGAGTTCTTTAAAGTTGTGTAAAGGAGTGGAAAAAAGTAGAATCAGATATGTTGGTAAAACAGTAATATTCACATCATGAGAACTAAAGTTAAATTGGAAAGAGCGAGGTAGGCAATTAGAGAATTTTTGGTGGTACCCAACAACCTGCATGCATATTTAAAGAATATTTTAAAATAAAAAAAAACACTTTCTGAATGTGAACTGAGATAAAAACAAATTGATTACCCATATGATTGTGCAGGAGGTTAAGGGAAAGCTATCCAAACTGCTTTCTTCACAGCCTGTTTACTAACATCCTGCAGCTCATAACTTGAAGTAGAAATCTGAGACAAAAAATGCATGAGATAAATACTCAGTAATAGTTTACAAAATATGTTCAAAACTTGTACTCTGTAAACTATAAAATTGCTGTTGAGAAATTAAAGTTCTAAATAAATAGATATACCATGTGTATGAATTGGAAGTCTAAATGTAGTTAAAATGTAAATTTTCCTCCAAATGATGGATAAATCAATCAAAACCCCAGCAGCCTTTTTCTTTTAATAGACATTAATAAACTGATTATCTATTTGGAAATGCAAAGAACTTACATTAGCAAAATGGATTTCTTCAAAATCTGCAAACTGAAGGGCTTATTCCACCTGATTTCATAATGTACATTAATGCAACGATTTTAAAAAATGGGCAAAACATTTGAGTAAACACTTTATAAAAGAAGACAAAAGAAGTCCTAATAAGCAAAGAAAAAGATATATAACATTGTTAATTATCAAGGAAATGAAAATCAAATACAAATTAGCATGGCCAAAATTAAAAAGCCTAACAATACCAAGTGTTGACAGGAATGTGGATGCTGGTGAAAATGTAAAATAATACAACCTCTTTGGAAAATGGTTTGTGAGTTTCCTATAGCATTAAACATACACCTAACATATAACTCAACAATTACATTAGCATAAGAGAAATAAAAACATATTTATGCAAATCCACAAATACAAATTTTATATAAAATAAGGAAATTACGCATGTCCATTAACACACAAATAGATTAAACAAATTGGCTTTATCCATACAATAGAATGCTAATTGTCAATAAATTGGAAATGCACTGATACAAACAACAGCATAGATGAATCTGAGAAATACCATGTTGAGCAAAACAATAGAGATAAAATAGTTCTTACTGATGATGCCATTTATATAAATTCCTAGTACAGACAAAATTAATCTATATTGATAACAATCAGATGAGTGGTAGTGTATGAATTAACTGCAAAAGGGGTTGAGGAAGATTTTCTTTGTCTTGGGATAGTGTTTTATTTCATTGTCAAAGTTCACCAAACTGTGCACCTAAGATGGGTACATTTTACTCTGTATAATCTATATCAATAAATTTGATTTGAAAATAAAAAAGAGAACTAAATGATTGCTATATGTAATGTGAAAATTCAGGATATAACATTAACTCAAAAAGTTAAGTTCCCAAACAGTGAAGGGGATATGAAGATTACGTATACGTGCATATGTGTACTGATTTATAAGGGTGTGTGTGTATCCATGCGTGCACGTGTGTGTGTGTGTGTGTGTGTGTGTGTGAATATATCTTCAAAGAGAACACAAAAACTCTAGTTTACAGAAGGTAGTGTCCTCACAACATATAAAGAGGCTAAGTTGGGAGGATCATGCTTTTAACTGTAAGATTGAAAAGCCTTAAGTAAGACAATGACTCGACCAACCAGTACAATGTGTTTTATATAATAGCAAAATAATTAAACCTCAAATTGAAGAAAACATCTTCCACTGAAAATTGAATGCAAAGTAAAAAGTTAATCTAATTGTATATAGAATTGGTTGTCCAGCTAGGAAAAAAGTTTTTCCATGAATGGATGCAGTTTATTATAATTAAAAAATTATGATAAATATCATAAAATTACAATAAATATCACAAATTGGTATTGAGTATCATCCAGCATCATGCTGTTTTAGCAGCTGGGAAATTTTTGAAAATTTTTGAAGGAGTCACAAGTTTGTTTTCACATATCATGGCTGCCGAGTCAAAGAGGGTGAATTTCATACATATTTATTGTTGAGTCCTTCACAACAATATATGAAGATGTCTGTGAGAGCAGTTTGGCTACCTGGCAGTCAGCAGGTTAGGATCACACTGCCATTTTGATGTCAGTTATTGTGGATATGAAAGTCATTTTGAAATGTAGATGGAAGTATGCCATAGGCATACCACTTATTTGTCATTCACACATTTTACTGGACTATTTCAAGAATGTACAACCTTCAGGACTGATTAGATATAAAGGCCACATTCTGCATTAAAAGACCCAGGAGGTTAGGGTTGCTACAGCTGATTCACAGGGTTACAGATTTACTGCAGGACCAAGGTACTGGCTCTTTAATTTTATTTACTTGTCTCCCAACAACCAAAGACTTAATCAGATATCTCACCCACACTTTATAGTTGTTTTTTAATGGCACCACAACATGTGCGCAGTAGAATGGGACTGTGATGCCCTTGGGAATCCCTGGAAACCCCAGTTCTCTGTAATGCTCCATCCTTGTTACCCATGGCACCAATCACATGTGCGATTCACCAACTTCTGGAGACTCTGTAATAATACCACAGTCTGTTTCAAGTGTTATAGTGTTTTACAGAGGGTACCCCCTATTGTTTAGGTTTTCAACAAAACACTAAGAAAAAATGCCAAGTGTGTAATAGCAAACATAGAAATTATGAGTTTTAAGGCAATTTTGTAACAAACCATCCTGAGGTCTTATGGGAATGATTTTTTTACAGGTATGCAATATCCCTGGTGTTCCTACTGTAATGAATACTGGTTGTCTAAATTATTTTTGAGGCCATATGGAAAACTATGAGTTGACCAGTCCTGATGTCCACTAGCGTTGATTGATAGAGCAAGTTGGAACTGAGTATAAGGATTAGGATATTATAAATTTGTGGGAATCAAGCCAGCACCCAATAAAAGATATAACTAAAATGTTTAAGATATTTTAATAATATGACTTGGGAATACCATGGCAGAAAGGTGGCATTATATAAGTTGAGTCCATTCTTACAGTGAGATATATGGGATTTGGTAAGAAACGTACCTGGGGAACACAGATATTAAGGGGAATTACAGTAAAAACATGAAACACATAAAGATATAAAATATAATTAATTTTTCTCAGAGAGTTATCACAAAAGAGACCCAATGAGGATTTTAAATGAGACAGAGTTGATTGGAGATGTATTAGACTTCTGCTGACTCTGAGTACTGAAAACTAAGTTTAGAGGTAATTAAAGGAAATGAATGGAACATTTTTCCTGCTGCGCTGGTATGTTTCATGGTAACTGATTAGCCATTTGTCAAGAAAAAAAGCTCTACTTTATAGAAATCCAGGTATAAATATAGAGTAAATAAAAAATTGAATATAAAAATGCACTTATAAACTCTGACATATAATGCTAAAATCATTTCGTGAATAGATAAAGCTCTCTTGGGTTTCTATTAAAGATATTTATTATTAATCTAAGTAAGGAATTACAGAGGATACAGAAGTATCGGCTCGACTCTGAACCTCATGGTTTTCACCAACATTCAATGAATTTCCTTTAACAAAAGTGTGACTTCAAGTCCTGCTCTTCTGGTTATTATCTTTTCAGTTTCACTAAACTTGGATTTCTTAGTTGTTCAAAGGTTTCATAATAGTTATAAGGATCAAAAGTGTAATGCTTGTAACACTCTTAACACATGATGTGAGGTCCTCCATAAACATTAGACATTGCTGTTAGTATTGTTTTATTGTTGTTATTATCTTTATTTTGCCAGTATATGTGCAGTACTGTTACCGAACTCAGATTTGCTTGCTGGTCACCCATGAGACACGGTTGGTGGGAAGAAAAAGTAGGTTTATTCAGAATGCCAGCATTCCGGAGAGATAGCGGACTGTTGTCTCAAAGACCGTCTTCCCCATTCCTAGAACAGTCAGGAGGTTTTATAGCTACACAAGAAGAAGCAGAACAAAGGAAATGGGGAGTTAGTCATGCAACTTGTCCAGGAGAATGTCTCCTGGGGCCCGGCTTGTTCTACAATGGTTATCTTGAACTTTGTCTTTGGGGTGATTCATATGTCATCTGACAGAATAGCAGTTCAGAATTGCAGTCTGCATGCCAGTATCCAGATGGCCAAGGGCTAACTTAGTTTCTTCTAAGTTAGTGTTCTGCTGATTAATTAGATTAACGTGTATACATGTAGCCTTGGGAAAGCAGGGCAATGAAATCGGGCAGTGAGGGAGAGAAACAAAGAAGAGGAAAAAAAATAATAAACCACAAAGTAAATCAAACTGTGAAGTAGTGAACCAAACTAGATTGCTAAATCCTTAAAATATACCATTGCCCTTATAGCACCTGGCATATAGAAGATGCTCAGTAAATATGTGTGAATTAATAGATGGTTTCATAAATGCATGGACTTCTTACCTAACTTCCATTATTTTTTCCCTAGCAGGTTGTTTGAGGCTTCACTATCAGAGAGAATAATTAGCAATTTAAAATATGATAAAATCATACGCACCATCTTGGAAAGGAAGCAAAATTTAGAGACTTAATGGCCGATTCAAGCATTTTTCTAGAAAGAACAGTTAAGCAATAATTTTCAGCAGTCCTACATGATCATGTGTTGGTCATAGAGGAATAAATTGTCATCCCTTTCTCCTGTATGTTCTGGAAAACACCTGAAGTAACAATTTAAGTTTATAGTCACTCTGGAGATTCTGTTCATGGCCTGTTCATTGGTCTGTAAACTTCTGGTACGACGTCTTGTTCCAGTCTTTGGTCCTAGTGAGTTTCATAAAACCCACTAGACACTCTACAGTCTACTATACACCCAGCAGTTAACGGGCCTATGATGCACTGTCCCCTTGTGTCGGCTGAAGGATAGTGGATCCCACCAAGCCTTAGCACAAGCTTGTCTGACCTGCGTCTTGTGGGCTGCCTGAGGCCCAGGACGGCTTTGAATACAGCCCAACACAAATTCATGAACTTTCTTAAAACTTTATGAAAATTATGCATGAACCATTTTTAGTTGACCAGCTATCATTAGTATTAGTGTATTTTATGTGTGGCTCAAGACAATTCTTCTTCTTCCAGTGTGACCCAGGGAAGCCAAAAGTCTGTACACCCCTGCCTTAGCAGAAAAGACAACTCTTACCCCTGCCTAGCCGACTCTTGTGAGTCCACACAGAAGCTTGTAGTTATTTTCTACTTTCTCTCTTTAGTTGGCAGTAGAATGAGAGCAGGCCATTTGCATGATCACTTGAAACTTATTTCCTCTTTTAAGTTCCAAACACATCACTGGCCTGTGGTAGAAAAAAGCTAGCTCTCCAGTGAAAACTTAGGCTCCCTTACACAGGGTAGAGCTTTTGCCAGACAAGTGCTATGTTTTCCAGCTCACTGCTTAATCTAGGTGGGGCCATATGATTGGTTCATGCTAGTGAAATGTGTGTGGAAGTGATGCGTGTCACCTCTGGGCTGAGGAGAGCAAGGAGTCAGTTGATGAGTTGCAGACACAAAGACGTTGTGGGAAATATGTGTTTATGATGACAGAGTCTCCTTACTTTTGGGTCCCTGAACAAATCCACAACTTCATGGAGTAAAACCCAGCCCCTTTGTTGGTCTACTTTTAAAAATTAAGCATTGTGCTATAGAAAGAAGAAATTGTTCTTAAAACAATAGCTTTTCATGAACTTATAACTTTTAATTCTTTTAAAAGACTATCTTGGTAAACATACCTGTCTAGTTAAGAAAATGAGAAAAAATGTCTTCTTTCATGATTTTATAATACTTGGGAACTTGTCACATATTTTAAATCAGAAACATGAATTTTTTCAAAGAACTAAATGGGAATAAATAGTAACCATTTTTTTATTCTATAAAAAACTTAATTGGCTTCTTACATTTGTCAGGTATATAGAGAATCTTCTTATTTTAGAGTTTTTAGAGAAAATTGAGACCTTGAAACATGTAATATGAAGTTAGGGAAAAAAAGGAACAAAATACAGCAGGTACCCTAGACAAAGTACATGATTTTTGTACTTTGTTGATTTTTAGGGGGCCAGTGAAGAATTAAAATGAGGGGTAACTTAATGAGTCTCACCTCTGGAGTGCCTAAATCTACAAAAATAAGGATGTGAACTAAAACTATTCTATTAACTAATAACTATGACAGTCTTTGTACTTGTAAAGTTTCCTTCTTTAGCCAAAATACTGAACCGCAGCACATGAAGAAATCCATTTTCAGTGTAAGGTTTCAAATATATCACAGATCCGAGTGATCTTCCATCCAACCTGTCTTCTCTCAAGCTGCTGTCATATACAAATAGTAACTTAGAGATATGATTCATTATTTCCATTCTGAACTCTCAACTGACATGGATTTCTTGCTGTTAGGTTAACAGCAAAACCAGAGAAGGACTGAGTATGGATTGACTGCTAGTGACAAAGACCTAATGCCGGCTAGCTTAAATCAAACCATTTATAGGTTCAAGTACCCAGAAGGCGGAGGCAAAACTGGAACCATGGGCTTACTGGTCTCCCCAGGACAGTCTCTTTGCTTGTCCTTGTTCCGGTAGGTGGTTTGGGAGCCCAGACTGAAGAAAAGTAGCCTCTGGAAACTTTAGGCTTAATGGTGTTTGACACTAGTACCCAGAATGAGAGCTTCTTTGCTGATTGTTAAAACAATAGACCTAGATACTGGCTGATTGGCCAGACTTGGTTCGAACACCTACTCACAGACCCGCAAATCTCAGCAAAGATCCTAAACCAGGAGGTGATGTCATCCCTAGCTGACCTCAGGGTGACTGAAGAGTCAAGGGGCTCCCAAAGGAATAGAGGTTGTGTTATCAGAAAGGGGAATGGAAACCAATCAACTAAGAACCCTGCCCACTGGAGTCAAGGTCTGTGAGAGACAATTCATGTGTATTATTCCTCATAGTCCCCAACATTGCATGCATGATTAATGCTATTATTATTGCTATTATTATCCTCATTTTTCCAATTTGGGAACTTGAAGCTTAGTGGTATTAAGAAACTTGCCCAAATTACTCACAAGTAGCAGAATTAAAGTTTGACTTTAAATCTCCTTTGTTCTTGAGCCCAGACTTTCAAACATTGTTCTGTACAAAATAGCTTAATCTTTTAGGTTCAAAAGTGTATCTGGGATATTTATTTTATTTCGCTCTCTTCTGTATGAGGAGTACTTACAAGGACCTTTCATCCCCTTTCTGCTGTTTGTTCCTCTCTACCCTTCCAAAAATATTTTTCAAAAAGAACGAGAGGCCAGAAGTATCATTTACATTTAATTACTGTGAAGTCTTTGTTTCCACTTACTCCGGTTGATTTCTTGGGTCTTGTGGTATTAAAATCATTTTATTTGACGTTCAGTCAAGGAAAACCAAGCTTGCAAGTTCTGGTTTCTATTAATCTGAGGACCAGGAAACGGGCTTGCCCCAGACTCTCGGTTGGTTTCCTCGACGATGATTTTCCTCATGCAGCTGAGAAGATCAGATCCTGCACATCCCACCTCTTCCCTCAATGACATCAGCCTCCGCAATTAAGAGGTGGTCTTTCCCCCAGCACGAGACTGGGCAGACTATAACTAAAAACTAGTTGAATAGAATATAAAGAAAAAAATTTAAAAGTTTATCGAACATAATTCCTTAGAATTATAACTATGAATAAACAGAATTAAAACATTAAAATGTATTTCCCCCCTGAGGAAGAAGATCTATTAAGTGAGAGTTTTACGTATCAGTGGGTTTTGTTCAAATATGTGAATTGCTAAAATGACATTCAGCTCGCCCCAAATAAGAACTGCAAACTGGTATATTAAAATTTCTCTATTACTCTAGCCATTGACCTGTTAAAAATATTATGGGATGGTTTGCCTCCGAAATTGACATTAATAGGAAAATAACAAGAAACTTGCTGCCCAAATGTTATTTATTATACTATTTCCAGAATTGTAAAAATTGCATGGCTGTTTATTTCAATTTCTTATTTGGAGTAGCTGGAGAGACTGGATTACAATCAAATGCATCCTCTGTGTCTTAAATGGAAAGGCACTCATGCTGGTTGGTTCTGGAACAGATGTGTGAATATAAGAGTGCCCATTCTGAGCCTGAGTTATTGTCATTTCTTAATTCTCAGTGCTGCTTCAGGCTGAATATGAGATATACTCTTAATAAGGGAATACTGGGGTGATCGTCAGTCTTTCTTAACTTGACATCATTACAAAGCTCAGGATAGTACATTTATTGCATTTTCTCATTTCCTATCCTTTTAACAACCACTTACTCAATTACTAAGTGCTTGTGGATAGCTGAATAGTGACATCATTTTTTCCTAGCTTGGCAAAAGGAAGGGGGAAAAAAGAAAGGAAGAAAGGAAAAAAAGATGAATTTCCAGTTTACAGTGAAAAAGAGAACATCTTCCAGTTTATAAAGGGTTTCATATATTTTATCCTATTTCTCCCATGAATCTTTCCAATACCTAAAGTCGATGGTAACATTAATAATGAGAGAGGTTAATTTCTTAATTTCCCAATTAAGAAAGGAATATGAAATACACGGATTTTTCAATGCATTTAAATTAGTAGTGGTTAACACACCAATTTTGCCCGAGAGGAAAAGGGTCTTGTGAAAATATAAATGACTTCTACAGTAGTCCCCCTTTATCCGTGGGTTCACTTTCCATGGCTCCTGTTATCTGCAGTCAACAGCAGTCTGAAAACTTTATATGGAAAATCCCAGAAATAAACAATCCATCCATTTGAAATTGCGTGCCATTCTGAGTAGCGCGATACCATCTCATGTTGTCCACTTTGTCCTGCTCAGACCATGACACCCGTTTGTCCAGTGTACCCACGCGATTCACGCTGCTTGCTCATTAGTCACTTAGGAGCCACCTCGGTGTTCAGATCGACTGTCACAGTACAGCAGAACTGCTGTTTAGGTCATCCTTATTTCACTTAATAATGGCCCGAAAGAGCAAGAGTAGTGATGTTGGCAATTTGGATCTTCCAAAGAGAAACCATACAGTGCCCCCCATTCGTGAAAAGCGGGGTACAGCACAATAAGGCTTTTGGAGGGAGAGGGACCACCTGTACATAACATTTATCACAATATTAATTGTTTCATTGTTGTTGTTAGGGTCTTACTGTGCCTGACTTATAAATTAAATGTTAACATAGGCATGTACGTAGAGGAAGACACCCTTGTATGTACAGGGTTTGATTATTATCCACAGTTTCAGACATCTGGGGGGTCTGGAACACACGCCCTGTGGGTACGGAGTGCTACTGTACAAGGATGTGCAGGGGGGCAGGGGCAAAGGTGAGCCTCGATGAAGGTTTTCCGATGCCTCACGTCCTAGGGGATCACGCCTCACAGTACATAGAGTGCTCTTGTGGGCACTGTCATGTCTTAGCCTCACACCAGCTTGGTGACTTTCGTGTCTTCAACTGCTCCCGAAATGTACTTTAGTACTTAATTCCCAGCCTCCATGGGACGTTCAGTCTACACCTGTATCACGTTATTCTGCATACTTACGTGCAGTATCCCTGCCAGCCTGGTTCCTCGGACTTTGCTGCATCACTTACACTAGACTTCTGTGCTTGTTGATATGCATACATCTCTCTTAGGACTTTTGTGTTTTCCCACAGTGCTGATAAAAGAGTTAGCAACATAAAGGAGGTATAGTAGCCCCCCACCTTCTGCAGGGGATATGTCCCGAGGCCCCCGAGTGGGTGCCTGAAATTGTAGAGGGTACCAAACCTTATATCCACTTCCCTTTTTCCTATGCATACGCCCCCTTTCACTTAAAGAAGGTGCTTCACGTCTTCTTTTCGGCATAGCTGAATCGCCAGCATCACTACTTTTGCAGTTTGGGGCCATTATTAAGTAAAATAAGGGTTACTTGGACATAAGCCCTGAGGTACCACAATACTCAATCCAATAAAGATAGCTACGAAGTGACTAGTAGGCAGGCAGCATATATAGTGTGAATATGCCGGACAAAGGGATGATTCATGGGGCGAGACAGCACAAGATTTCATCACCCTACTCAGAACAGTGTGCAACTGAAGACTTATGAATTGTTTATTTCTGCAATTTCCCATTTAATATTTTCAGACCTCAGTTGACTGCCAGTAACTGAAACCACAGAAAGCCAAACGTAGATAAGGGAGGTACGCTGCAATGATATGTGCACTTTAGTCCACGCTGCAACAGTAAATTTTGTTTTATTGAAATCAAGCCACTATGATCCCAGAACATAGAAAGAAAAAGTAAAAGTTGACTCACTATAATTTCGAAGGTACTAGTAGTATTCACAGCAGCGAGTCCTAATTATTTTAAAAAACAACTGAAAATACCTACTAAAGGTAGGCCCAGCTAGTAAAATGTACTATAAATATCCAACAAAAATAAAGATTGTTCTAAAATGCTAACATTGTATTTCAAGCACAACTTCATCAGAATACCAATTATATTAGTGTTTACAGTGAAAAACCTGATTTTATTGTCCCTTTGAATGGCACAGTTCAAACTCTAGTTAAATGGAGTTTAACTAGATGTTTAAATATATGTTTTATTTTGACTTATTTTATTTTAAATACATTTAATATATATTTAACATATTTTAATGTAATTTATTTTAAATATATGTTTAATATATATTTAAACGAGTTAACAACATACGTTAAAATATAACATGTTTAAATAGGCCCTTATATGGAGTGCTTTGCTCTGCGCTGTGCTTGCTTTGGCAGCACACACTGACCTCTCTGTTCACATTCCTGAGCGCTGGCTGCCACCAGCATTTAATGCAGGCCGTACTCACCAGACAGGCTTCGTTTCCATGTCTCCCTTTCTCTTGAATCTGGGGTTCTCTGTTCTCACGTGAAGGGTAAGGTCTTCCAGGGCTGTATACTCCCTCATTTCTCACTTCCTGCGTCGCCTCTTTCTTTGGAAACACTGTCTCCAGTCATACCTCTACCAGTACCAACCAACCAAAGGTCCTTCCCGGGCCACAGCTATGCCATGGGTGCAGAAACAAGGAAAGCGTTTATATACTTTTTGACTTCCATGAGCAATGCAAATTCAAAGAATAAATGGGAAGATAATGGGCTTGAGATACCCTTAGAGCCAACTCTGGGCTGCTGAATAACATCAGAGATTCTTCCAGTTAAAGCAGGCTGAGCTATGCATGCATGTAAACGTGTGTGTGTGTGTGTGTGTGTGTGTGTGTGTGTGTGTGTGTATGTGTATTTAAAAATGCAGGATCAAATATCAATAAAAGTAATATTGTCACCTTCCATGATGTAACCAAAGTGGTGTTAGATGGGCCAATGTGTTAACAAGAAAAATGAGAGAACCAAACAACATCTTGAAGGACACACAGATAAACACTTTATCTGATTAGGAATTAGAAGAATTTAAAAAAGCAATGGATCAAACCACACCCGGTCTGTTTGTTAACATAATTTTTCAGCACATGAAAGATATTATAAACATATATTAATTGGCAAACCTGGCCAATTATTTGGGATAAAAAATATTTCTTAAGGGAATAAATGAACCTGTTTTTTTTATAAAATGGGCCATTCTAGTACTGAGGAGAATGGGAGGCAAAGATGATGACCATCCAAGGACAAAGAATTGGAAAGACCATGATCATCCCTGTGACAAGGGGGTGGTAGTATTTCTCAAATGAAATAGGGAATGACACATCTTAACCTCCTCCATTCTCCGGGCAGTTTGCAGGCTTCTGACAGTTTTGTTTTCATTTTGTAAGTGAGGACAACTCCGGCTGAGAGATACCAGCTACTTTTCCTAATTAGCAGACTCCGAAGCTGTCATTCTTTCCAGGACATAATCCTGCCCTGGCATCTGTCACTGCCACAATGGTACAGTGGTAATTTTATTTGTAATAAATCTAACCATGCTCAAGCACACATTTTATTGCTTTTAGAAAGTTTTGTCTCCAAGAACTCCTTGAGTTATTTTTGAACACAGAAGTACAGGCAGCAAAGAACGCGATTGATATTTTCTGTCAACCTTTTGGTTCCCTTGGAGAGCAAATCAGTTAAACAAGCTAGCGGACCAAACAGAACCCCTGCTCGGCTTCTTCCTGCCTGTGAGTATGAGTGACAGGCAGGAATATTCATTTACTTGCAGAAGTTTGGACTTGGAGCAGTAGAGCGAGTTGTTGAAACAGTCTCTCCTGTGTGTCCTGTCCCTGCACTACCATCCCATGCCTCAAAATCCACTTGCAGGGTGAAAGCCAGTTTCCTGCTCCTTCTTGGAACTGTGTTAACAGTGTTATGAAAGCCCCTTGCCTTGGAGATGAGAAACTTTAGGTTTTGTGAAGCTAGAAGACCCTCATTTTACAAATAGAAACTGAGGTCACGATTGGGAGAGGACCTTAGGAAGTAGATTCATGTGAGGGCAGGAACACGGAGGCAGCCACTCTGGGGAAACCAAACTTCAGGATGGCTAAACCCTCCTCTGGCCACCTCAGACTCTCCCCAGGACCTCTGAAAAATGCAAATTCCTAGGAATTAGCTCCCAGTGTGTTTGAGCCAGTGGGCCTGCAGTGGTGTCTAAATACTTGTTTTGAAAATAAACAAAGAAAACCAAAACGACTCTCCAGGTGATTCTTACTGTCCCCAGGTGGGGAACCGCTTTCTCAAGGCAACATAGCTAATGAGTTTAAAAATCATGGCTGAACCAGCATTTTCCCACAGTGTACTTGCCTGGGAGCCCTCCAACGTGAAAGGGTAAGCTGGACTCTGGTCTGTGAGAGGCAGCTCCAGGGGCGAGAGGCAGCTCAGTAAGAGGTGTGGAAGCCTAAATGCAGGGCTAGGGGCCTTCTACTGGCTGTGTGTCTGTGTGCTTAGACACCTTGTGCTTCTCTTTCCTCATTTGATAAACAGGGCTGGCCACAAAAGTACCTAGGTCCGATTATTGTTTAAACACTTAAATTTTTATAAAATGCAATACCAATTAGCATAGTATAAGCACTACAAGAATATTTAGTAAATAAAATGATTCCAGATCTTTTAAGCTCCAGTGCTCACAATACGAATGTCCTTTCTATCCATTTCACTTTTTTTTTTTTTTTTAATTTCTCTGTATTTGACACAAAGAATGTACCGTAGATAAGGGCTTCAGTTTTTTTCAAAAGAAGTAGAAATTTTCCTTCTAGTTCTCTAAATAGCTCTTGGTCAGGGCAGGGTTGCGATCTGGTTTTTCTTATTTCCGTTAAATACAAGGAGCACGGGAGTATATCAAATACTCACCTCATCCTCCTGAGTTGCAGATTGCGTCAATCACGCCTAGGCCACATTAGTGCCTGGATGTCCCCTCTCAGCAGCTGGAGCCTTTCTGTTGTCTTATTAACGCCAGCTTTGTGATATCCTGGAAGGCTGAATCAACCAAATGTAACCCCATCAGGATTTTTATTGGGGCCTTAGGTTTTGAACACAGGAGGGTCTTAATATCCTTGTTCCAATTTAATAAGACACGAATGCTCAGAGAAGATTTCACTGCCATGTTTAAGCACCCTGAATGGCTTATCATTGATTCTCCCTCCGTGGCTCGCACAGATCCTGCAAGATGTCAGCTGGTTGGCTGAGCCTACCCGTGGGGAAAAGGCTGTGTGTATTTCATTGGACTCCATTGCTCTCTGTGAGGGTCGTTCAAATGCAATCTGCTCATTAGCATTCAATGAAAAGACATGAAAACTCAAAAATGAAATCATTGCTTACTCTTTGTGCTTACTTAGTGACTGGAGATGCTGGCTTTCGTGAGTAATAGATTCAAGCACTGCTGCTACTGAATACTGAAATTTATGGACTTCTCCATAGCCATTAATTAATAGTGTGCACACACAGAAAAATAACCAAGTGGAACACTTAGAAATGAAATTATTACCAAAGCACTGACTACATAGTTTTTAAGTGGTCAGTCAGATGAATAAAATGAATAATTGAATATGCTTTATAAGCAGGCAGTTAGGACAAGCAACCCAACAGGTTTTTAATTCTCTCTGAAGAGCACACATTGTATATTAGGATATGTATTGATTTTATTCTTATCTACTTGCCATTTTGAAGTTGCATTTTCTCTGCAAGGGTTTAAAAGAGCTCCTGCATCATCATGAGCACTCGCGTGAAGAATGCTCTGAGAAGTCCTTTGCAGTGTGTAGCTGAGGACCTAACTTCACTCTGGGAATCGGCAGAGCAAAACAAAAGATAAGTGTTTAACACCGATGGAGATTAATCCTATATCCTGGTCGTTTTATACGTGTTGCAAAATAATTTCCATGGAGAACTTTTCTTAGAAAATATGTTTGTTGATGATACCTCTTATCAGTTGGACCCTTGTTGATGTCTGAGTATATGCCTGAGAGTCTTTTCCTCCATGTCTGAAAACATGGGGAAAAAATTATTTGGACCAGAGGAATGGGAGCTGCGACTTTCTTATGTTTTGAAACCAGGCTTATCTTTGGTTTCCTTTAGTCTTTCTCCTTTCCTCTATCAACGAACTTCTACTAGAAAGATTCAGAGAGTTAATAATTTAGGCTTTGCAGACCATATAGACAAGACATAAGTGAATGGGTGTGGCTGCGTTGCAATAAAATTTTATTTACAACACCTGACACCTGATCTATATGCCCCATAGCCTCTGAGACACACCGGGAAAGGCTTGGAATGGGCGACATCCTTGAATAGCACAGAAGTGAAGACCTGAGGAAGAGGGTGAAAGGAGAGCAGCCTTCTCCAGCCCTCTCTCTTTGCCTGGCAGATTTGTTTCCTCCAACTGGGGGTGAGTTAACCCTTAGCCTGCATGCAGTTCTGGTGCTGCCCAGAGGAGGGCATTGGAGAATCGTTTTACAAGGCTTGCTGTTGGAATTGCACCGTGTTTTCTCTATCCCAGGTCTGTAACGGAATCTCAGGGTAGAGAATGGAAGCCCCAGCTCATGTTCCTCCATGTTTTGACACTACTGTTTCTATTTTACTTACCATAAAGGTCAAAATTGTTAGCCTCAAGGCCCACCACTTGGGGCAAAAAGAACTTAGTTGGCTAACTGATTTTTAATTTAATGGACAGATGGGGGGAAGGGGAAGAAGGCCTGATACCCCCCACGCAGAGCCTGTTGGAACAGGAAGAACTGTTTTCTTCAGGTGGCAATCCAAGGACGCAGTGAGTCCAGACTCGAGGGTAGTTGAGAGCATGCTGGTGGCCCCTGCTGAATACGTTCGGATTGCAGATTTCAAAGCCCATTAGGACCAGACTGAAAGAAGCCCATTATTCCACAGCCTGCTGGTCCTCCGAAGGTGAGGTAGGGAGACAGGAAGGATTGGAGGAAACGAAAAGAGGAAAAAGGGAGAGAGAAAGAAGGACTCAAACAAACATAGTATCCTGTTCCTATGTAAATCAGTACTGGGGTCAGGCCTATTTTGTGACTCTTAATATTAAGTAGCACTGAGAACAAGCAACAAAACTTGGTTCCTGAAAGATACTTGCTTTTGGAAGATAATATAATACTGTCAACCAACCAAAAGGGCTTGCTTGTCAAGGCTAATACCTTGCTTATCAGGGTTTGCTTCAGATTCTCACACTCCTCTTCCCACCAATCCAAAGTTATTAGTCGTAAATTCTGCCTTGTCTTTAAATCATTCAGTCTGAGCCTTTTAATAACCATCTTCTCTTATTTTTACCCTTGACCCTCTTAAGGTGATGTTTTTTCCTTGTTGCAACAAACCTGTAAACTTAACTTTGAGTGAATGACAGATTTGAGGTCTTTAGAGAAGTGATTACTCAACAGAAAAAAAAAAGTGTTTTCATTTGTAAAACCAGTCATTGCATTGGGTATTTACATACCTGAGTAAGCAACAGAACACTCTCTAGAAATAACTTAAAGTTCTATCAATTTTAAGTTGGTCAAATACACTAGTCATCTCTGATTTTTGATAGGAAAAGAGAGACAACTATAACTATTAAAATTCATCAATTTAATTGATTATTATTAAGAAAGAATAGTAAGTGTTAGATCTATAACTAGCCAGTCTATTGAATTATTTTGCCTTCGAAAGGATGATTGAACAATCTTAGGCAACGTCGAGAGCAAGGTAAACCACCTGTATATGTGGTTGACTTCCTTCCTTTCCCCCTAGGGAGCCAGCCACTAAGCCACACTCTTGTCTGGCACCTGCGGACACTCCTCGGCCTCCATGCACTCACTTCAGTAATCGAGCCTGCGGCAGGCTGTGTGACTAATTACAGACGCTGCCGACCCTGTTTGGGCTGGGAAGATTACCAATGTGTTAGTATGTGCACCCCCATCACTGTGTTTGGGCAGATGGTGGCTGTAGGTAACTCTGCAGTCATGTGATCTGGTGGCAGGTCACCGGAAGATTCAAAGCCCCTCACCTTCTATTTCAGCTTTACTTTTCAGAGGCGTGGCATGGTTGATTCCATCCCTGGTTTTAGTTTAAAAATGGCCCTCCTTTCCTCTTTCCTAAATTAATAGTCCACATTTATCATTTCCACAAGAGGTGCTGTGAGAGGCTCCTTCCTGCGTAAGTTCTTTATTAATGATGGTTTTTGCATTGCAACTTTCATTACCCATCTATCCAATGTCCTGCTGTGAAGGGTGTATCAAGACTTTGAAATGTTTAACACTGCTGTGGCTGTTAGCATGTTCACGCTAGCAAGAGGGGCATAAATACTGATCTGCAAACTATTAAGTATCCAGCTTTGTAGAATTTGACTAATTTTTAACAGTACAGTATGCAGAATTAGGCAATGATCCAAGAGCTACCAACCAAAGAGCACAGGGAAGCTGGGTAATTGGGGGAACGATCACAGAGTGGGACCATTTATGGGTCATTCAAGAAATATGTTTTCATGGGCGAGTTTATTATTTCATTTTGCATGATGTGAAGCACCAGACCACCCAGGAATTTTATTTGTGATTATATTTGTGTGTTTTGGTTACCAGTACCCCATATCCCTCGAGGCCTGGTACATAGAACATCTTGCCCTCTTTAGACGGTGCCCTTTTCACAGCATCAGTGTTAATGACAAGGAGGCTCAGATGTTCTGTGAAAGAAAAATGGGGAGAGCTGGGCTACTGGAAGAGGAGAATGCTTAAGGCCGGGGGCGGGGGTGGTGGTCATCAGAACAGTGATCTCAGGCCCAGGAGCTAACTCCCCTGATGACCATGTCAGCCCAGTTGTCAACATATTTCTGTATCAAAGCCTGCACAAGCAACACCACTCTAAATGTGCAGTAATGTGCTTTCCACTTAACCTGTTATGTGTGTCTCATTTTCTGAATGAATGGAAGTTGAAGCTTTTTAAAAACCATTTTGTAAGAAGCCTTGTAGACAACAATATGGTGGCTGTTTTAGGGCAAAAAAAATGTACAAACAGAAGAGAGCAAAGTTCATAAAAAAGCCCTTTCAAATGGAGTGGAATAAAGCAGGAGGCTGGTTTCTTTGGCTACCTAATATTATTCAACTTGCTTGTATCAAATAAAAGGTGTCTGAGTGTGCGTGTGCGTGTGTGTGTGTGTGTGTGGTTGGAAGCATGGACACACTTGATCACTGCAAGTGGGGCCTGTTAGTGGAGAGTACAGCTGTTAGTGTGAGTCAGAGGTGTAAGAGAACTCGGAGATAAGATACTTGGTGTGCTCGGGCTGCCTCAACAAAGCACCACGAAATAGGTGGCTTAAAACAAGGGACATTTATTCTCTCATTGTTCTGAAGGTAAGAAGTCTGCGGTCCAGGTGCCTGCAGACCCGCGTTCTCTCTGACAGCTCTAGGGCACCTTCTGGCTTCAAGTATTGGCCTGCGATCCTCCTCATGCCTGGACTTGTACAAACACCACTGCACTCACATGGCCCTTCATATCACCTTCTTCCTGTGTGTGACTCCCCGTGCAAACCCTCTCTTCCATAATGCCACCAGTCTTCTTAGATTGAAGTCCACACTAATGACCTCATTTTTACTCCATGACTCCCCTAATGACTGTTTTTCCACATACATTCACATTCTGATGTACACATGACTTAGGATTTCAGTGTATCTTTTTTGGAGGACACAATTCAACCCATAACACTTGCATATTGCCCCCTTTAGAAAGAAGACTGGTCTGGAGATAAACCCCCAATTTTACTAGTTTCACCACTCACTATCCTTTTTTTTTTTTTTTTAGAACCAACTGTTCTCTAATCTTAAATTCTATATCTGTTTTATTTCTCAGATGGCTGGTTACAGAAAGTAATATTTTGAGAAGGGTAATATGTGGGTGGGATTATAACTAAATTCTTTCCTTGTTTGAATTTTGTGATTTTTTCACAATACAGATTATTTTGAGAAATAAATTAGTGTGTCACCATGATATATGCCCAAATCATAACAGCAGAACTTTTTCCTGCATGATAGAAGAGGGCCTTTAAAAAAGTGGTGATATTTATTTCATATGCTTGAAGGACTGATGCCCCTTAAAGTTAAGTGAATAGACCAAGGTCACTCTGACTTAGAGTCAGAAAAAAATCCCAGTGTAGAGGAAGCAAATTTCATTTCTTGCAACCTTCATAGTCAATGCCATGCCAGGATTCACCCTCATTTTTAGAATCGCTTTTGAACTAAACTCTCAAAAGTGCTGAGTTTAGAGGTCAAACCCTCCTCTATCCCCACTATCTCATCGATCAAAGACTCTTTCCCTGTTCTTTGCAAATATCATTTTGTTTCCCACATATAACAAACAAACAAGCAAAAACAGTAGCCTTACCAAGATCAAGAAATGGTAATACCAAAACACAGTTTGAGAGTATTGCAGCTTTGATGTAAAAAATATTTTTTGGCAGATTTTTGCCTCGGGCTTCCACTAAAACTGGGCTCACTGAGTGAATTCGTTTAAACCAAATTATGTCCAAGGTAGGATATGTAAAGATATCAGAAACAGAGGGTAAGCCCCTGCATTGAAATCTTGACTGGGCCTGCGGCTACTTGTGTGATTTTATAATGCCACTGAGGGTCAGTGTCCTCACAGGTGAAATTGGGGGAAAAACCCATCGCTGTTAGCTAATAACGCTGGTGTTCTAATAGGCATACAGTAAGTGTTTATGTGTTCATTTATGTTTTTGAAAATACTCCAAGAAATAATCATTTCAATCTCAATGCTTCTTTATGTTGATGGCATTCACACAGACCTATGTTAAATTCCAACTCTTACTGTTCTTAGCAATGAGAACTTGGGTATGTTTTTTAACCATTTAATGCCTTCCTGTCTGAAAAGATCAGAAGAATAATGACCCCTGCCTTGCAGGGATATTGTGAGGGTTACATGCAATAATCCATGTTAAATGCTTGGAGTGGAATCCTAACATTTAGCACATATGTCATTTATGATAGTTACTAAGTATCATTAATATTCTTATCTACTAACAGACTTGTATTTAGGGCTTGACGACTTTAAAATTTTTATTTTATTTAAGGCATTATTTCTCAAAACTAACTGATTCTGATCATTTTCTCTTATATTCCATTACTAAAAGACTAACCGTAGTTTTATAAGAAGTTTCATGGTTATAAACCCAGCTGGCTCCTCATTAGCTTGAGAAAATCTTACTTGATGATTAAAAATTATTTTGCCTACATCCTCCCCACCTTACTTAAGTTATGTTATCAGGTCTTAAAAAAGGGACTGGAGACTATAGATGATCTAATCACTGCACAATGAAGAAGGTGCTATGGCCTGTATATTTTTATTTTTAACCTGAGGTATCCTTTTTTGGATTTCCATGCTCAGGATCCTCAGGGCCTCTATATTTTCACCTTTAAAATAACAACAACAACTACTAGTATTGCTATATTATAGGATAATTAAATGATGATATGATAATGAGGAAAAAATCACTGAAGTGTGCAGTGCTGGTCAATAGCGACTTGGGTTCTGCCCACCTATTTCAAGATGGCAGACACTTGTGCTGCTTCGTTTTCCCAACATCCCAAATCCAAATGAAAGAAGCAGTAAAATTCCATTTTCCCCCATATTCTTTGGCAAAATAATGGCATTCACTTAGATTATAAATAAATGGATGTTTGGATGGGCAATTTGGTAATATCTATTAGGATGAAAATATATAAACTATTTGACCCAACAATATGACCTTTTTTATTTATGAGCATGCATTAATTTATTTTATCATAACAAATTTAAGTTTATCTGACTCAGTTATCTCTGTTCTTCCTTCTAAACCATGCTTTGTCATTAGCCTTTTGATTATTGTCTCCCGTGTCTCTCTGAAAGTCCTGCAAATAAACCAAATGAGCTTAATGTTGAACCAATCATAATATGACTTTCTTCATTTTAATCAAAGAAGGAAAATCTTTCTGATTACCCTGGGATGTTGCAAATGTAATTATCTCTTCAGGTCCTTTTGTCTACTTGAGGAAATAATGTAGTTTTCTCCTACCTTAACTGAACTTCCTTTGACTCTCAAACTCATGGACTCTCAGAGTAGGGTTGTCAGATGTAAAAAATAAAATAACAAATTTCTAGTTAAAGTTGAATTTCAGATTAACAATGATTATATACACATACATATATTTAGTATAACTATGTTCCTTGTATTGTTTGGGACATATATTTGAAAATTTTGTTATTTATCTGAAATTCAAATTTAACTGAGTATTCTGTATTTTATCTGAAAACTCTCTCAAATACATGTTAGTATAAATTGTCTTCATAGTAATGATCGTTTCATACAAAAATATCAGTAAAAAGTAAACTGGGTATGTTACTCTTTGAAAATCCCTAACTTTTACTTACCTAAATGATTATATTGTCTCCTAGTTCTCTAAAGAGATAATAAACTGTAGAAGACATCTTAAGTCTCATTGTATCCTATCATTGAAGCCACCCACAGGGTGGTTTGGAAGAAGTTGTCTCTCAACCCATCTATCTATCTATTTATCTACTTATCTATCAATCTACATACATGGATTGAGCAGTATTATCATTGGGTGCCTCACTCTTTGTTGTGCTTTTGATAGGCTAAAAGTCTGAGTCTCACTAGTCTTCTGCCTTTTATATCAAAACTCTGCTTTCCTGGAAGAAAACATCCTTGTGGCAAAGTTCACAAATATGAAAGTGTATCAGTTAGTGTTCTTGGTTGTAAATAACAATAAACTCTAACCTTAGAGTCAGGATGACTTATGGAAGGTTCCTGGGAGTTCATGGAGTTGACAGACCAGACTTGGGAACAGAAAGCCCTCAGTGACCCTCCAAAAGGTAAAAAACTGGGAATCGGGAAACACTGCAACATCTTGTAGCTGCAAGGTCCCAATCAGCTGCCACAGCCATTCCTGCCATTCCCACCTGTGCCTGCTCTACTCTGACTCCTCCTGTGTGCCTTGCATTGGACACTCAGCATTCAAATGCTTGGCCAAGCTTAGACCATCTTCTGCTCCCTACCTGTGTGGGCAGGGGCGTGAAAGGTCCTGAATTGTCAGCTTCTGAAGCGGAATGGCCATCTCCCATGGTTACATACGATGGGGCAGGGGGCACCAGAAGCAGAAATCAGGGGAGGAAGAAAATGGACGCTTGGCAGCAAGACATCAGCTAGCCACAAAATACTTAAGCATTTAAGGACCCTTTATATCTTTCCCTTTCTTGATTTCCAAGTGTCTTAACAAGAGGTAACCCCCTGCTGAACACAGCAAGGCAATAGCAACCTTGGGGCCTAAAGTACAATCTCCAGCCCTGAGGGGTCATCCTGAACATTAGAAGCCATTCTCTTTGTCTGGATCCTCCTGTGTTTCTGGTTTATTCTTGGTCTTCAAGAATTAATCTCTCTTCCATCTTCTTCCTAAAAGCTCCTTTTCCATTAAATGGGTGTGTGTGGGGGAAGGGGGAGGTGTGGGTGGGTATTGATTCTGGATTCAAAGAATGCTTGTGCAGAGTGCCCCGGTCAGATTTTCTGAGAAATAGCTCCCTGCCGTTCTTGCTACAATCTGTAATCACCGTCACCCAGGTGAGGGGTGTGTAACCTGGAATGCATGAGTGGCTTTTAAGTAGTCTGAATATCCCGGTAACTTATTACAATTTTTGAATAAAACTGTGTGTGCATGTTCCTATAGAAAGTATTCAGAATTCCAAAACTTCATATTCTCAAAGGGGTCTATTAAGGAAAACAGGGTTCAATGATATAAATAAAACCAGGAACATTAAATGCCTGTGCCAGTTTCAAGTACCTTATTAGTAGCAGAATCAAGACATCTAATTCCCAATGTAGTTAGAGAAATTATTTGAGTTTTGTGCCAATTGTGCACGTATTTTTAAAGGCAGAAAACAAGCCACATCTTCCTGCTAAACATGGCCTTTATTCTGGCAGTCCTGCTGGGGTGCTCTCAGCTTGACCTCCCTCTCCATGTGATTGTAGTCATGCTGGCAGAGGACCAGTGGCCACGCAGATCACCGGGACCGTCCCTTCTCCCAAATATTTGTATTCTATGTGGAAAGAATCTCCCAGATGCCTTTTCTAGCAGGTTCTTTAAACATATAGGATTTAAAGATTTTTGCTTTTGAAAAAAATGTATAGATTTAAAATATTATTCCAAATAAATGTGGGGTGCAAACTGGTGCAGCTCATATGGAAAACACCATGGATAATTGTCAAAAAACTAAAACTAGATATGCCATAGGACCCAGCAATTTCACTTCTGGGTATTTATCCAAAGAAAACTAAAACACTAATTCAAATAGCTATCTGCAGCTGAGATAGCCCTCCTGATTTTTAACTGCCACACATGGGCGTGGGACCAGCCCATTTCAGTTCTCTACCCCACTTACCAGTCTTGACGTGGCTTCTTATGTATGTCCTTAGTTACAAGACTTCTGTTCAGCTAGACTTGAGGTGGTTCTCCATGATGGTTGTTCGTAGTTTAGTTCTAATTTTGATGTGGTCATGGGAGGAGGCGAGCACAACATTTACATATTCTACCATCTTGATTGGGAATCCTGCCCACTGATTCTTAATGGGACTTTTTCACATCTTCAATATGTAGAAGGCAGAAATATATAGTAAAACATTTAGAACAGCTGAAAACAGTGTAGATATATTTCTTTTGCTCTGGAAAAATATGTAATGTAATATTCAGTTCATCAGACTATCCTGATTCAGATAATTAGTTAAAATTATTAGTAATTAGAAGGAGTATGTAGCAAACATGCATTGCTGAATGGATTTTAATATGTAGGCAAAAAATGAGTCACCTTGATGACATAATCCATCTCTTCCAAAGGCATGGTTCAGGCTTGAGATGGCGAACCTTTACAAAGAAAATTATCCTCACATATTGGTATTATTATATGTATATTTCTTAAGAAATGGTGGTGAACTGATTATACATCAAGTTGACAATGCACTGTAGAATTGTATGCCTGAAACCTATGTAATCCTTGCTAACAGATGTCACCCCAATAAGTCTAACAATAAAAATGACTTTAAAAAAAAAAAAAGAAATGCAAACTGGAGAAGTAACTTACAAGGAGGGTCTTCTGTGTTAAATAATCTATACACCCTGTCATGGAGGGAGTGGCTTAAGATGGGACATACTCGTAGATCAAAGGAAGTGTCGATCTTCAACGGACACTGGCATACAAACTCCGATTCTCATAGTTTGAGGGGGATGCTCTCAGCCTGCAGAACTGTGCTATTTTCATTTTTTTACTTTCCCATTGTGAGCCTCTTTTTCAGAGGCCTGTTTCCCTTTTAATTGAGCTTCATCTGTTGCTATATACCTGTCAGGCCTCAAATGTTGTCCCATAATTCTTGGACAACAATTAAATGGTAACCAATTCATCATTATCTTGGAGGCAATTTAAAGCCTTACAAGTTGGATTTTTGTTCACATACATCTTGGGGAAGTGGGTTGTCTATGATGGAAGATGTATGTCTCCCTGGAAGAGGCAGTACAATGCTATGGTAAAGAGCACAGGCTCAATAGTCAGAAGAATTCCAATACGTCATTAACTCGTCCATTCAACAAATATTTATTGAGTTGCTACTGTGTTTTAGGCACTGTTCTAGGTGCTAGGATGTTAAAAAAAAAAAAAAAGACCAAAATATTTTTCCTCATGTATCTACCATTTCAATGAACAAGTTAACAAAAAAGAAGACTAATTAATAAATAAATTATAGGATATATTAGATTGTGTTAGATGCTGAGGAGAAAAAGATTAAAAAGTGAAAAATAAGATGGTTGAAATTTTAGGGTAGCTTGGAGATGTCTCATTACGAAGATATTTGGTCAGCAGAAGACATGTTTTGTATTGCCTAGAGTTTATATAATATTTTTTGCATAATTTACAATAACTTGCCCCATGGGAATGCTTTGCTGGGGCCTCACCACCTTATGGAGGAGCTTTGTGAAAGTGGGGATCTTAAGCTTCATTCGCTTCATGGTGAATGCACACCCGTACCTGACAGTTATTAGCCGGATGATTTTGGCCAAGGAACTTAACCTGTCTAATAAGTTTTCCCAACTGTGAAATGGAGATAATAAAAATATTAGTCTACTTTATTGGTGTGTTATGAGGCTCACACAAGATAATGCACATGAAGCATTTATCACCATGCGAAGCATATAATCAATATCAAATCCCTCAAATCTTAAACATATTGTTGCATGTCCTGTTGGTTTGCTTGCTTGCTTATTTATTTATCTGCCAAGGTTATTTGTGTTCATAATCATTTTTTTAATGCGATGTGGGAGTTAGATTAAAGTGTCCTGATGTAGCTCAGCTTTTTATAATGTTCAAGGTTAAGAAGGAGAAAAGGCATGACATGTATCGAACACCACATTTCATAAATATTTTACATGTATGTATTTATTTAAACTCCTTACAAGCTATGAACATGTGTTGCGTGCATTATTAAACTCATCTTTTAGATAGAGACATAGAAGCTCAGAGGGATTAACCAGATTACCCAAAGTAACTCAGCTCATAGGGGTAGAAGAGTGGGATGTGGTTATAGATATCTGTAACTAAATGTTTATGCTGTTTCCACAAAGTCTGAATGCACGAAGATCTTCCGAAGAAATGAATTATTCATGAAGTGAAGGTAGCACTCTTATCACTCAATCTTGACCTTAAGGAAATTAGTTACCAACACAAGGCATGATATTTACATATTTGTACCTAGCCCATTAAGGACTCCGGAGCAGAGGAAATTGGCAAAGAGGGGAACTGAATTTGATTTTCAGCCTGAATTATTGTCAGTAGGTTTAGTAAGTGCGAACAGGCTAAGAGCATTTGCTGAAGAGCACTTAGGAAAGAAAGCCATCTAATGCCACGCAGGGCTCTTTATACAGTCACTGTTCTCTCCTGAGTCTACACTTCAGTCTGGCCGGCTTCCCCAAGGGCTGGTGCCTGTGAACTTGGTGACAGGGCTGCTCACAGGATCAGCCTGCCTGTTGCAAAAAGGCTGCTCTTCCTAGAGCAGCTGGTCCAATTCTCCCCATTCCCACCAGGGATCCATCTGTTCTGTAATCTCTAGTGCCAGCCTTGTCCTGCGGGAGCCACTCGAGCTGGCAATGACCTTGTTGAGTAGACTTGGCCCCGATCTTACTAATGTGGTGATTAGGCTCAAAGTGGAAGGTGCGCTTCTGAAGCCCAGGGAGAGAACCCAAATACGAAATAAGCACTGTGACACGGACGCTGTGACCACACCTTAGTCTGCCAAAGATGTCAGCTTATTTCACCTAAATCGAGGCCAAAGATTAAGAGAGAATCATGGCCAATTTCTGAGAGGCACGAAGTGGTGGTCAGAAATTACTAACGCTAAGATTTTCTTGTTGTTTTAAATGAGTAAGAAGTTTTCTTTCAAGAAGATTACAAGAAAAACATCATCAGTTGTTTTTTTTTTTTAAATCCTCTTCCCATGATTTGCTCTTATGACTTCCTACAACACAAACTCTCAAGCCTGTCCTTAAACCTGGTGTAAATGAATTAACACAAATTCAACAGTGTGGAAAATAATTATTAAAAAGGATATGAACTTTGTCAACAAATATCCATGTACTTTGGTAGATAGGAAAGGTCATTTATAATATTTTTTAAACAAAGGGACAAATTAGAATTATTGAGTATACTGCCAGCAGGGAGAAGAAAATTTCTGATTTCCCTAGTTAAAAGAGGGAAAACAGAAAGAAATCCAGAAGGAAGGCTACAGAACTTGTAAAGTAGACACACATATTTAAGATCATCAAGGTTTATCACCATAGTAAGACATAGAAAAATAATTTACGTTAATGATAATCCTTTTTAGTCATCAGTAAGAGCTTTGCATATAGGTTCAGGTGTATGGAGATGAGAAAATAATATATTATTTTTAAAACATTCCCATTTAAAAAAAAAAAAAAAACAGGGAAAACCACTGCCCCTTCAGCAAGCAAGCTATGGCCACCCGAGGAAACTGTTTCTTCCCCAAGGAAGTCTGTACTGACCAGTAATGTGCATGAATTGTGGAATCAGTATGGTGGGGCTTGAACCCCAAACTCACATGACTATGGGATATTGAGCAGTAGTAGACATGATTATTGCTGTTATTATTACTTTTGAGAGTGACTGATGCTTTTATATGAATAGAAATTGTCCATTTATAAAGGTGGAAGCTAAAGGAGTTTACCTAGCAAATGACATTGTCACACTAAGGAAAAGAAGGAAAAATCATGTGTGCTTTGGTTTTATCAATTATAAAATAGAAACCAAAATGCCCTTACAAAAATATGTTGTCACGATTAGACAGGTGTTACTCTATGTTGAGTGTATACTGCACACTTTCTTGCCCAAATTTTTGAGGGAAAAATTGGGATGCACATTAGACATGGGTAGCACTAATTCTGTATCTATATAAATATTTTTAATTCTTTTATTAATGCTTATGAGTTAAAAGTGTAACTCTAGAAATCAATAACAATATTTGCATGTAAAATAATACCCTGGAATATGATAATTGTTATTTTTTTTAATTGTTAGACTTATCATTTTTTATATATAAAAAATTTATACATAAAATTTCTTGTACCTTGTATCTGTTCTTGTGTTTTGTAATTGTTACATGAAATTTCTTCTACCATAATATGTTAAAAAATAAGTGCTAAAATTTATTTATACAAAAAACAAGTGCCTAAATATGAACAAATAAAAATTTGAATTAAAAAGTTAAAATGAAAGACTTTTTCCCTGCAAGTTTGGGTGAAAAACGTGAGTGTGCATTATACATGGGAGCGCATTAGACACAGCAAAATACCATCCTTTTTGTACAGTGAAGACATGACCTGTCCATTTCTTTCTTCTTCCCATTTCCTCGATCTCTTTGGCTATTGGGATTGTTTAGTCCAAATCCCGAGGCAGACGTTGGCAGTGCCCTCTGCCTTTCAGTCTAGTGATCATGCCCTGGTATACCGTGGCCTGATGCTTGCATAATTCTGCCTGAACAGCTTTTCTGATTGTTTTTTGGGTGCAGAGGGGAAAGGGATTAGTTTGTTTGTTTGTTTATTTACATCCACTATCTCACCACCTGTGTTGTTTCAAAGCTGTCAGCTAATCAGCTCTGAATCCTACTCTTTTTCCCTAATAGGCCTTCTGGTCAAGTGACACGCTTAAAGCATTAATGACAAATACATAAGGATTTGTGTAGGGGAGTACTGGACTGGATTGCCATCTCCCGTATAAAGAGAAACTGCCTGGGCAGAAGAGTATGGTGGTTGAGAGGCTGGGATAATGACCAGTTCATTAAAATTTAATTCAGAAAATGATCAATTTATAGAGTGACCAACTAACCAAATTAGAGCTGTTCTCTAACTGGGGCTTTGCTGCTGCCAAGACTTTCTCCAGACCAGCATGGCTGACTGCATTGCCCATAGTTGTATTTGGGAGTGGACGGGCTGTCTCTTGAACACTGTTTACTCTCTTGCAGATTGACACCCTGACCGAGATCTGTGTCTGCATTAGTGCTGTTCACACCCCTCACTTGTTTATGAGTTTTTGGCAACTTGATCACATGTTGAGTTTGTATTTGCCAAAACTGTCTTTCGGTGCATTAGGTTTTGATGACTAGATGAAGATCCAAGAGTCTGAGTTTGACATTGACTTCTGGTTTCCATTTTCCAGCTGGGTAACTTGGACAAGGGAAGCTTTGTGATCTCCACTTAATTAGAGCATCCATAAAATAGGAATCATGAAAGTATATTTATAAGGTTATTTGGATGAATGAAGTAACCAATGCAATGGGTTGGAAACAGTGAAATCCATAGGCAGGGCTCAAAGCACCATAAAATATTATCTTGCAAGTTTCAGACCACCGTTGTCTGCTCTTTGCTCCTATTATTGGGAACAGAGGTTACCTCAGTTGATTTTTATAAGAATTCTTAACATAATGCACCAGTAAATGGGAAAATTCAATCTGCAAGGTCTACAAGAATGTTCAAACTTGCACACAGAATTCATGGAGGAGCTGACATTGGAACCCATGGCTATCTAATTCTAAAACTTCATCAATTCATGTTCTGACTACTACATACCAGTTGTTAATTACTTGTTTGTGTTTATACAATAAAACTGCCCCTTTTCTCCTACCAATTATCTTTGATTTTTAAAACACTGACATCCATCATGGCTTCTTAAATTATGGCTTCTAATTTATTTGTGAAAAGCTGTCATTGACTTACTCATTCTTTAGGGTCAAGGTAATATATTACTCAGGGAAATAAGTATCATTCATAGATTGGTAGTGCATGTTGAAAGGAAGGATGGATGGGTAGGGGACCTACTATTATAATAGAGACAAGTAGAAAAAATAATGGGGCACCATCTTATAATTGTAGTGTAGTCATTTATAGTTTATGAGGCCCTTTCACATACATTTATCTAATTAAATTCTTTGAGAATAAAAAGTGTAAATTATTAGCCTCATTTTACAGATGTGAAAACTACATCTCAGAGAAGTTCTTTAACCAAGGTCAAGTATTTATTTAGTACATAGTAGAGCTGAGAAGAGAGCGTAGGTCTCCCCTGGACAATTTTGTAGCACTAGAAATAAATATTAATACATGAGATTAAATGCTAAGGAGAAAGATTACTCTTAAAAGTGTCACCCAATATGAACTCTACTCTTTTTTCTTAGAGATAGAACTTCTATTGACAAAGCACGTGACCTTCTAATATAGTGAAAATATCGCAGCCTCCTCTCAGCTGTGGCCAATTATCTTCTGAGATCCTTCCTTATAAAGTAGCTGACATGACACTCTTGTTCCTTTTCTTTCTGTATATTCTTACATCCTTCTTCCTGAAACAGGAATGTGTTGATGGTAATTCATTCTTGGGCTATGTCCTTGAAAACCACACATTAACCATGGTGGAGAAGAGAGATTGAAAACACCCTATGTCCCAAACAACTGAGGAGACACCATACCTGACCCAGACTGCCTACTTCTAACTTATAGAAAAAAACCAAACCAAAACAAAACTTCTAACTCATTTGTGCTGCTTTGATGTTGGGTCTCTAACCAAATCCCATCCCAGATAATATAACACCTAGTAGAGGTTTTGTCCCCGAGGTGACAAAATATGAATCGGAAGACCAGACACTTTACTGGATTCACGAAGTGGCTAAGAGCTGTCAAAGTGATGCCTGAGTAAGGGGCTGCGGTCAAATGACTGGTAGAGTGGGCAAGTTTCTCACTCTACGCATCATTCGACCACAGGATTTACAAAGACCCACCCATAATGACCACCTTTCTCCGTAGGGTTTTGTGGTTCCACCCATGTTGGTAAACACAGGGTTGGAGAAACATTGTTCATTGTTAGTATCTCTTTCCTTGTTCTCCTGAATTGCTTACCTTGTTGTAAGAGGAAGTTCACATCAGGCAGGCACTACAGTGGACACTATTCTTAGCTTGTTTTTATGACCTCTCCGAAACAATTTTCTGAACTGACTTAGTCATAGGATATATATTCTCTGTCAGGAAATGTCAACCTGTCACTTACTTGCACCAGACACACAAATACACAGGAAGTACATTTTTCTTGCACTTCATAATGTGCAAAACCATATCATATATGGCATCTCAATCATTTCACATCTTTAGTATTAGTCATTCTTTTGTGTCTTTTATATGGACTTATATATTTTAGAATAGTTTCAAATTTATAAAAACTTGAGATAATTCCCATATTCTCCATACTCAGTTTCTCTCCTATCATTGTCATCTTAAATAAGGTTAGTTTGTCATAATTAAAGAACTACTATTGTCTACTATGGACTTAAGTTCACATTTTGATCAAATTTCCCCAGCTTTTATTTGTTGTCTTTTTTTCTTTTCCAGGATCCTATCCAGGATATCACCTTATATTTAGTCACCAAACCTCTTTAGGCTCCTTTTGACTGTGACAGTTCTTAGCCTTTTATTGTTTTTGATGTCCTTAAAAGTTTTAAGGAGTAGTAGTGAAGTGTTTAATAGAACGTCCCTCAATTGGGATTCTTCTGAATTTTTTTTCATGATTAAACTGGGTTTATGGTTTGGAGGAAGAAGACCAGAGAAGTAGGATGCCATTTCATCGCAGGGGAAGCAAGTAGGTGGAGTGGGGAAAATGACGACAGGAAAGTAAGAAAAAGCAGAGGGAAAGCAAATGCACAGAAATGCCACTAGAACACTCCAGACCATCTCTATAGATAGATTACAAATGAGCTCTAAGCTTCCTTAGAGACAAAGTACAGAAGTGGAAATATGAGGTGTTATGAGACTCTCGTTTGTACATATATTTTTGTCCTAGTGCTTGGTTACCAGAATTTTTATATCAGTACCCACATTATCCAGTGTGATATAGTAATCAACATTTTAACATCTTTCTCTCTCTCTCATTTATCTATCTGTATCTATCATCATTTATCAATCTATTATATATAGATCTCATTTCATGTACGCTAAAGGCTTGATAACTAAGTAGAATTCAATATACAACATTGGGTTCATTCATGTAGATCTTTGAATCTGGCTGATCCAAGGTTAAAATTTATGAAGTTATTTGGTAATGAATAGACTGCTTGTGTTTCAGACATTGCACATCAACTCAATTTCTTATAATAAATATTTGATGATGATTGTGTATTCAGAAGTTGAGTTTATATTTTTTGGCAACAAACGAACAAACAAACAAACAAACAAAAACCAGAAACAAAAACCTGAAGTGAAGGTATTTCTATGGCACTATGACATTCTCAAAAGGAAGATAGGGCATATACTGCCTTTTGAAAAACAGTGACTGTAACTAGAACACATGGCCATGGAGTATTTATAGATGGGAATAATATCTTAGAACAGTGTATTGATGCACTGCATGTTTGTTAGTCAATAAGAGGCAAGGCCAGGGCTTGAAAATTGATAGTAGTCAGAATTTTTCTTGGGAGGTAATTATAGACCAGACCAGATCAGCAGGTATCGTTTCAGTGGTGAAAATCTTAGCCAGAGCACCTTTGCATCCTGACTTTAATTTGTTTTTGAAAGGTAGCATGGGCTGAGCACTCACACTTGGGGTCAGCCAGATAAAGATTTGAATCTGTGACCATTATTGTTCATCATCCTCTTCATAGTGCCAAGTATGGTTGGCCTATAATGAGCACTCAGGAAATTTGTGTTTTATTATTCATATCGCAGGTGCTCAAACAGGTGTTGATTGACTAAATTAGTAGATGACTAATAATTGAATGAATAAATGAATGGATTCAGACATTAACATTTTCTAGTTCTGTGGTATTCTACCAAGTGAGAATAGTAATATGTAATCATCCATTTGTGGGGAAAACTGTATGAGATCAGACATATGAAAGCATCTGGTAATTGGTACCTGATTTGACATGTAGTCAGGCTCATAAGGACAAGAACAAAGTCACCAGCTCATCACATAAGTTCCCCATGGTTGAGGTACTATATTTCTTTATCTCCAAAATATAATCCATTTTAACATTCATCAGTATTTTAGCCATATCTTTGGAAGGGGTAGAAAAAACTGTTAAAAGGCATTCAAATTTCAGAAATACTAAAACATGGATAAAAACCATGCTGGCTATACACTAGCAAATATGGAATTTTTATTTATGAATTACTAAGTTGAAATTTTAAGACTTATATGAGCTTAGATGCTATAGAGCAATTTTCTCAGGGACAAATGATCCTTGAGCAAACAGACCTTGAAGTGTAAGCTCTGAGGTCAAAACTTAATTTCTGCTCTCCTGAGGGTAGCAGTGCTCTGAAGGCTTTGCCCAGTTACGAGCCCATCCTTGGTTACAGCATCAGGCACTAGAGATACAGATGTGAAAAGCCCCTGAGGCTTCTTGTAGCAATCACGCTCAAGGACATGCATGTACAACATGGTCTATTGTGCTAAGCATATGCAAAAGTCGATGCCAAATCTGCAGTTTGCTTAATGATGAAATAAAGACCATTGAAATAAATGGATATTTGAAATTCGTCCTCCCAATACAATTACTGGAGCAAGAGATGTTAATTATGCACATTACTTCACTTCACTCCCCCCACCAGGCTGCTCCTTGGACTCCTGAATGCAACTGTCTGCCTTGTTCTTAGTGAACTTAATTCATCAGGTGGGTCTATTTCCCAGCTCTTAGCACCTCACATATAACACTTGAATTAAATTGAAGAGAGTAATTACTTAAAGTGACAAATAGAAGAATGCTAATTAACTAAAAATTTTATTTCAGGGCACTTAAACTAGAGTAGTGCAAAGTCATGATTTAATGTATTTGCTTGACTTACTTTTGTAAAACACTGTTCTTCATTATAATAATGCCAAAAGAGCAAAAGTGTGGTGCATTAACAAAGAATTAATGACTCTTGGTCACTGAGGAGGTCTGATTTCTTGTGTTTTTATTCACAAAGTGTATAAGATTCATGATAGAGAATAATGTTAATGATCTTGGGTTTTACTCTTGTTATAAATATTTTAAGTATACCTTACTTAATATTAGTAATTTTCAGGCTTAAAAATCAAGCTTACTATATTTAAAATTTTTCCTAAAATCTAATTGATTAAAACTCCATTATATAAATAGTTAGATAATTTTTATTAAGGTTGTACATTTGATATGAGTGTATAACCCTATGAGTAAAGCTGCTGCAAACATTTGTGTCCAAGTTTTAATTTGGACAAAAATATTCAACTCCTTTGGGTAAATGTCAAGGAACAAAATCACTAGATGTTTGCTTGAGGCTATCTTTAATTTTGTTAAGAAACTGCCCAAGTGTCTTCCAAAGTGCCATTTTCCACTCCCACCAGCAGTGAATGACATTTCCTGTTGATTCACGTCCTTGTCAGCATTTGGTATTGTCTGCTTACTGGACTTTGGCCATTCTAATTGGTGTGTGGGGGTATCTCATTACTGTTTTAATTTGCATTTCTCTTATGACATGTGATATGAAGTATGTTTTAATATTCTTTTTTGCCATCTGTGTGTCCTCCATGATGAGGTATCAAGATCTTTGGCTTATTTTGAATCGTGCTGTTTGTTTCTTATTTTTGAGTTGTAAGAATTCTTTTTATATTTTAAATAGCAGTTCTTTGTCCGATATCTTTTGAAAGTATTTTCTCCCAGTCTATGACCTATCTTCTCATTCTCTTAATATTGTCTTTTATAGAGCAGAATTTTTAAATTAAAAAAAAAGTTTAGTTTATCAGTGATTTCTTTCACAGATTGTTCATTTGGTGTTGTATCTAAAAAATCATCACCATACCCAAACCATCTAGGCTTTCTCCCAGGTTATTTTCTAGGAAGATACATTCATATGTTAAAGCCCTAACCTCCAGTACCTCAAAATGTGACTATTTTGGAGATTGGGCCTTTAAAGAGGTGAATAAATTAAAATGAGTGTTTAAGGTGGGTGCTAACCCAATCTGACTTGTGTTCTTATAAGAAGAGAAAATTTGGACATGCAAAGAATTACCAGGGATAAATGCCCACAGGAGAAAGACCATATGAGGACTTAGCAAGAAAGTAGCCAGGGATAAGCCAGGGGGAGAGGCTTCAGGAGAAATCAAATCTGCCAACACCTTGATCTGGAATCTCTAGCCTCCCAAACTGTGACAAAATAAATCTGTTGTTTAAGTCACTCAATTTGTGCTTTTTTCTTTGGCAGCCATAATAAACTAATACAATCAATTACTCTTTTTTTCTGACTATCCTATTTCTCGGTCTACTTACTGATCTTTACGTGTTTACTTTTTTTTTTTACCCTGTAAACAAAAAAATTGTGCACAAGCATGAACACATGCAAAACAAAACACTCTCCTTAACTTTCTACCCTGCTTGAGCTATCATACTAGTTTTCTCTTTCTCTTCTTAATCAAATGCTTGTGAGAGAGATTACACTGTGTCCCCATTTATTCACAGTGCTTTGTAATAGCAATCACAGCTATTACATTAAAATTATCAGTCAACTAGTGACTCTCCAAGTGACAAATTCGATGGATAGCCTCTAGTTTTCATTTTACATGACTTCTATGCACACTTTAAATCTGTTTACTTTTCTCTAAATCTTGAAACTCTCTTTCCTTTGGTTTCCATAATGCTATTCCTTAGTTCACTTCTTATTATTGCCATTTCTTCCTGCTTTCTTTCTTCTGATGGTCTTCTACCACTCTCTAAGTCAGGCATGTTCAACCAGCAGCCGAGGATGGCTTTGAATGCAGCCCAACATGAGATACGTTTGTGACTTTTTTATTTTTTAGCTCATCTGCTATCATTAGTGCTAGTGTGTATTTTGTGTGGCCCAAGCCAATTCTTCAAATGTGGCTCAGGAAAGCCCAAAGTGTCAACACTGCTGCTCTAAATAGTATTTAAGGTTTTATGTTGGGCTCTCTTCTCTCCAGACCTTACTTTGCATCTTTGTGTGATCTTGTCCTTTCATTTTACAACTATTTATTATACCTTGATGAAGAACAGTCTACAATTCTAGGCCAAGATCTTCCCAAATTTCATACCTTCATTTCTTACTGTCTTCTACACATCATCCTTTCTCCGTGGCCTTTTAATAAAAATCTCTACTATAGCTTCCCCTCCCTATACTCATTTTTCTTAAAAATTTTTATATTACTAACAACCTATGGCCCACTCTAGATATCTGACCTATTTTTTCTTCTTTAGACAAATGTAGATGATAATCATTTTCTGATCATGAGAAATAAAAATTGACAAAGCAATAATTCTGATCACCTTACATTTAACTAAAGAAACACAGAAGAATCCTTTACCAAAAATTATCACTGCTTGGATGAGCATCAGGTAGTGTCATCCCAGTGGTTCAACATACTCTATGGGCATGACAAACCATCTTTTCTTTCTGTGTAATGCCTGTAGAGTGTGCCTTTACCTTGTTGAGATTGCACACTGAGGAAGGAATCAGAGATTATTGCCTTGCTGATTAAATAGCATGAATAGAGATCCTCGCCCAGGCTATTTTTATGTTTTTTGTAGAATTTGGAGCTTACTCAGCATGACTAGTGCCCATTTGGACATCAGTTAGGATATGAGTGTTACAGTTGGTTTTCCAGGTGCCAGTGAATGGAAGGAGCCCGTTAGGTTAGCTAAGGAGGAAACTTCGGGCTGTCCTAGGAAGTACGTAAACATCTAGGATTTATTACTGGGAATGAGGAGAGTGAGAAAGATTTAGAATATGTACACACACATACACACAAGAGGCAAGCACGCCAATCAATCATGACCCCCTGATTTTCTGGGACCACACAGCTATGGATGTGAGTTAGAGACTAAATTGTATAGTTAGTTGTGAGAAACCATCCATTCAGGTGTTTTTATCTTTCCAATTCAAAGTTCCTCATAAGAAGGTCAAATAATTAGTTATCCACAAATTAGGACGAAAGAAGGTTGTGTGTGTGTGTGTGTGTGTGTGTGTGTACATGCATGCACATGTACACACACACACACTGAGATTATCATTTTATACTGTCATTACATTTCTCAAAAGCAACACAGATAACTCTTATCCTTTCCCATCCCATCCAGTTCTTCCAAGTGGATTTACTTCCTGTGAGATCTATTCTGTGTCCTGACTGGGTGGGTGTTCAAGCTGGAAACCTAGGACTCCAACTCTATGTCTGTCTTTCTTATATCCCCACATCCCAGGTCTAAACTCTGAACTTCCCTTAGATGCATACATACCGTTTTCTCCTTCCTGAGTTATGTTCACTTCCTGAGTTATGGACCTCCTCCGAGGTCTCAAGGGGAGTATCTTCCTCCAGAAGTACACCTTCAATCAGTCCTCTGAGAGCAACCAGAGACATGACTTAAATACTTAAATATATTATGGAGCTTTTACTTCAGTTAAAAGAAGATTTTCACTGTTAAAAAACAAAACAAGACAAAAAATAAAACACTGGTCCGAATGACCTGAAGTATTCCTTCAAACGCCTCCACATTAGTGTTTTGTCATCTGCATTCATGTCCGGAGCACGGAAGATGACATCATAGAGTGTGATGTCATCACGAGTTCTTTGTGGTGTCCAACTCCTGTCTGTACACTCACACCTGTTCACTTCTCTTCGCGTTTTTCATGCCTATTCAGAAACCTTATGGCCTGAGATTAGAATTTAATACTGTAACGATCAAGTCGTCAGCCAAGAACCCCTAGTTCTTAGTATAGAGGAGGCATTGCGCTGGACTCTTTAGGGCAGTGGTTCCCAACATTTTTCCATTTCTGTCCCCCTTTTAAACCCATTTCTGTAAATTGTACCCCTTGTTTTTAAAATAGCTATTTTTAAATACTGACACTTCTGTTCAGTGCCTATCTTAATGCAAAATAGTGGAAATGAGGTAATAAGTTAAGAAAGAAAAATTATTACACTAAAAGTAGAAATCACAGATTTAATTTTCTAATATTCATAACAGTTAAATATTGATAATCAGTATTTAAACATTAAATAAAAATCTACTTGAAAAGAATCATGATTAAAGGCAACACACTTTTACTCAGTCAAAAACTAAACTGATCAAAGAGTCTGGCTACAGATGTATTTATATGTTTGGGGAAGTTCTAGAAAAGTCAGAAAGGGATTGTTTTGAAACTGTGGTAGAAGAGTGGTTTGGGGGAAGAGTTCATAGCCACGCCTTCATCAATCATCATTCGATAATGTGGTTTAATTTTGAAGTGTCTCCATTAAGGGTGATTCAAACTTAACATTTATTGTTCCATAACTACCATTTTGCATTTTTAATTGTTTTTTCACCATTACTGATTATTTTTCATGTACCCCTGAATGGCCTGGTATGTACCCCCATGGTTCGTGTACCACCGCTTGGGAACTGATACTTTAAAGTATACTTGCATATATCTAAAATGGTCCTGATCCAAAGTGGTTATATTCTTGTGTAACTTGAGTCATCCTCATCCCTTACTGGTTATAATAACAGTGCTTTTGTGATATTTCAAGAAGGTATCATAGAGCCATGCATTAACAGTGCTTCTCCTGTTCTTAGAATATATCTGTAATGCATTCCTCCCACTTGAGTGGGAGGGCTGATGTGCTTGTTATATAACAGACAGGATTATGCAACTGTTCTGTTGTTAGATGAACTATTTTTTTTTTTAACTTAAATCAAATGCTTTTTTAAATCCCTTGGTCAGTACCTAAGTATCTGTGAATATCTAAATATTATACTAAATAATAACTCATGTCTAGCATAAAACTTGTATAATTCTGTAATTAAATAGATCTTTGGGGTGATCATGTCATTCTAACATTCTAGATCTCTGAATATATTTTTTAGTAAAGTGAATATATAACTTGAATTCCACAGAACAATGAAACTGAGAAAATAATAGTTGCAATAGATAATTCATTTTTATTAAGAAAATCACACAGAGTATGCACACAAACGTGTGTGTGTGTGTGTGTGTGTGTGGAATGAGGGAGGCTTTATTTTGGGAAATTTTGTGTCTTTTTTTTTTTTTTTTTTTTTTTTTTTTTTTTTTTTTTTTTTTTTTTTTTTTTTTTTTTTTTTTTTAATTCAGAAATTTTGTGTCTTTCAAGTATATGCTTGTATTTACTCTGAATGGAACAGATATGTTGGTAAGCATCTTCTGGAAGAGAAATCATTCAGCATGGCTGAAATTTTGCTTTTTCTACAAAGACCATCTCTGTGAATTTTGTATAGGCCAGCTGATAGCATGGTAGATGTTATGTCCGTGATTTATTTTAAAACACTTCAGTGTGGAGAGCATGATAAAAACGTGTGTGCTAGTTTCAATCTGCACTCCAGGGTCAGTCAGTTGACCTTATCCAGCACTCATGCCCTAGGAGAGAGGCCTTGTCCCATGAATCAGGACAACCACACTCAGAAGCAGCCACTTTCTGGAAGCTCTTGGGAATTCCTTTACCTCAGTTTATCCTCCTTAATAATCAGCAGTGTGAGAAAGAGGCACCATAACTGAAATTATTGGTATGAAAAATAGGTGGATTGACATTACTTTACGTAAACTTGGGTCTTTGCATGAACAGGGAGAGTAGATTAGAATCCGGCAGACCCTTTAGTCTTTGTCCTTGGGAAGGGTCCCTTGATCTTTACTCCTGAATAAACCTGTGTCCTGCCACAGGCGTGGAGGGGTCTCAGTTACCTAAGAGTGAATTAGCTTGATCTAGTGTTTGACTCAGGTAAATAGTTTAAGCAAATTAGTTTTAGACCTGTAAAGAGGACAGAGACATGGGACTTCACTGAGCTGACAAGAGAGATTATAGGATTGTTTATTCATGCCTGCCAAAATACGTCTAGATGTTTTGCAGACTATGATCTGAGGTTGTTGTTGTTGTTGTTGTTTTTTAGTTGAAATCTGATAATAGGTCATGTGGAAGAATAGCTAACCTATAATTATTGATATCTACTAAGATACACCAAACAGAATCTCGTAGATGGGTGTGATCAAATTGGCTTGAGCTAGTTCACAATAAGTTCTTTGCAGTATGAGTTATGTCACATTCCTTCAACAATAAAATGCTTGGCCCCATTAGTATTTATTAAATAATTAATTTAATTGTGTAACAGTTCAAACTAAATTAAAATCAACCGTATACTTAGAGGTTTTAGTAATTGAAATAGAGCATTCTCAGTTCATTTTTAGTTAGAAAATGTCAGATCAGACTCCTTCCTTCCTTTTTTCCCTTTTCTTTCTTTTTTCTTTTTTTTATGATCAGGTAGAAATCACACTTAGGTGTACATTTGTGAAGTTGGCCCTTTGAAGGTGTCATGTGATATAGTGAAGGAAAAGAAAGTTGGATTTGGATCTGGGTATCTAAGTTCTTACACAATTTCTATCTCTGAAAAGGTGGGTAACAATACAATAGCATTTAGCCTTGCTTTTAATTTATTTCTCTATAATAAAAGAACAAATGTAGTCTTATTGTTTGAATTATTCATCCATTCATTCATTCGTTTCACCATTATTTCAATAAAGAATCATATTAATAATGGCTAGCACTATGAACTAGGTATTTGTTTTAAACATTTCATAGTGTTTACCATATTTAATCATTAAAACAACCATGTGAAGTAGATACTGGACCACAGAGACAGTAAGTGGATTTCCCAAGGATTGTGAACTGACCCAAGCCGATTTGGATATGCACAGCTCTTAGGTTCTTCTTAGCTCGTAGGTAAATAATAGTAGTGTCCAAAAATTTTAAGGTACTAAAAGTTACTTAATCTCCAAACGTCCCTAACAGTTTATAATGAGAACAAGTCGTTATGGGCTAAATTTTGTACCCTCCGAATTCACATGTTGAAGTCCCAACCCCTAGTACCTAATGATCTGACCCTACTTTGAGATAGAGACTTGAAAGAGATAGTTTAGTTAAAAGGAGGTCATTAGGGTGGGCCCTAATCCAATTTGACTGTTGTCCTTATAAGAAGAGGAAACTTGGAAAGAGACAAGTCTAGAAGGAAGACCACGTGAGGGCTCTGTAGAAGACAGTCATCTACAATCCAAGGAGAGAGGCCTCAGAACAAAAACAACCCTGCCAACACCTTGATTTAAGACTTCTAGCCTCCAGAATTGTGAGAACATAAATTTCTGTTGTTTAAGCCACCTGTCCTGTGATACATTGTTGTGGCAGCCCCGGCAAATTTATGCACAAGTCTTACATCAATTATTTTATATGATCTGTTCTGTTGGCTCAAGTATGTCCCAATTCTCTTTTCTTTTACATATTCCAACTACTACTTTGCAGGAAAACTTTCCTAAAGCAAATGCCAAGACTGCACAGGGAGGATTCTGTCATACATCCAGCCAAAAACTTCAGAGTTTATGGCTGGACACCAGATGGTTGGGGGATTTGGCCTAATGTATCATCTCTAAGCATAGAGATTACACCGGATATTTATTATATATTCTGATCATCAAGAGTGGGAGTATTCCTAAATTATTTTAGGATGTTCAGCTATCCTGAATGCATTCGATTTCACAAATGAAAAAATCATTTCTAGGATTTATCATGCTATTGAACATGTCATTACACCTAATAATTTTTTAAACTTCATATCTTTACATACAGTATAATAGTCAGCAAAGCATCAACTATTATTAAAAGATAGAAATGATGGAAAGGTTTGTAGCGGCCACCAGGAAAATGTACATTTTCTTTAAAAAATCTGACTTGTAGACTGCATTCACGGTCATGTGGTAGCTGACCACTTCTCAAATGCAGTTTTTGAAATAGTTTCTGAGCACTGGTTTAACTTAAGTAACATATGTTATCCCATTGTACAGACTGAAACCTGTCATTTCAAGGAAATAAAGTCATTTAAAGTAGAATGCAAGAGTCGTGGTCCCAAATGTCCCTGGTTAGCAAGAAATGGGGTTGAGATTAAACGCTCTGTGTTCGCCATCTTGAAACCTGTAATAATTCTGTGTTTGCAGCTGCGTTTTGTAAGTGAAGTCTGATGGGACGGTGTATTGCAGGGGCCTGTGCTCATGTGCGATCCTGGTTCCTGCTTCCTCCTCACCTCTCCAGGGTTGATTCTCAGCCTCCCACTCCCATGCTCCCACCCAATAGCCTCCATAGCCCTCAGCCCCTGGCAGGGGTCTGGGTATGGGAACTGGAGAGGGTCAGGGTGAGGTGTGTGCCATGATGCTGAGTTGTGGGGCTGGGACATCTGTAAGGCTCTGAGGTCACTCTGAAAGAAGCCTCACACTGACGGAGTGCAGCATTAGATGGATATACCCCATCAGATGTATCAGCAAATAAAAAACACCTCGACAGGCTAAGAGTGGGCACAGGGGAAAGAAAAAATCTTTTTATGTGAGTATGTTTTGATCAAAGGATCAAAACATTTTCCATTTTCATTTTGTACCAGGTCCTAAAAATTACATAGCCAGTCCTATGAAGAGAAATAAAATTAGGTCTTCTAAAAGCAAAGTCAATATTCTTTCCCATATCCCATGCTGTCAAATTACCCAACAAAGGAAGATACAGTTATATTATGTAAGATATAGCTATACTATGCTATGATATTATCCCATTTGGGAAAGGGGGAAAGGAAGGTGGGAATAGAGCAGATTGTAAGGTTCATGGGGAAATAGACCATCGAGGCAGGAGATTGGAGGCTACCGGACAAGGGTGCTAATGGAATTTGTATATGCTGAAAGGTTTTAAAAATGTTAAAGAAACAAAATATTATGAAAGTAAGGCCAGAATAAGCTTTTGCTAGAAATGAACTAAATTAATTTGGGAAAGAGAGAGGGCCAAGGGTTTACAGCTATTTTTGTTCATTCATTTAATAAGCCATCATGGAATATCTATAAAAGCAGATCAGGAAAGGACTCGCTTGAGTCTTGGATTTTTGATGGAATCAGTGAGTAAAGAGCAAGACTGGAATTGAGATCTCTGTATACATAGAAATTCTACGTGGTGAGCAGCAGAAGCTAAGGGTGGGAGCAGGTCCAATTATTCAAGAAATGCTAATTGTTTTATGCCAACCTTTTTCTAATTCATGACGCTGCCCAAAGGAGAAAAGATGCTCATGTTGCTTTGTGACTTTGAGTGCAAGGTAATCTTAGGAGTAAAGAATTCAAATCCATGTGAAGGAGACATTCTGCCAGTTAGAGGAATAAAGGAAAAAATAATTAGCCCTGCTTAAGGATGATGAGTTGGTAGGTTGAGGAATGACCAAAGGTTCATGTGACCAGGAGTATAAATGTCTGAGGGGGAAGGAGAGCAAGGAGCAGAAGATGGAGAAGCAGGCAAAGGCTTGGCTAGGCTTGTTTGGTGCCCAGGGATCAGTTCTTAACGTGTGGGCCCCTTATTTACCCTCAGTCGATGGAACTTTTATATTGTCTCTTACTGTAGTTCTAAGCTAAGCAGCTGGACTTGGCGGTGGAGAATCTTTAGAAGTATTTTAAGAAAGGGAGTGATGTGATTCAAGTGGCCACTGGGTGGAGCTTGGGAGGACTCAAAGTGTTAGAAGACCTGAGAGAGGGGATCCAGACTACGGAGAGTCAGCGCAGAGCATGATGTGGTCTAACACTGGCTGTCCACTCAGACCGGGACTTCATTTGAGAGACATTTCATATCAACGACAACTTTACTCCTGAATATGATATCGGGAGCGACTGCATCAATAACAACTTTATTCCATTGTTATACACACAGCAGCCTTTTCTCAATGATATCCCATATTGTTCCACTCCATTCTTACAAATTTTTATGGTAACTGGTAGACAAGATGGCTATTATCAGGGCCATGGAAGCCAGAGGGATGAGCCTGAGGTCACACAGTGTGTTGAGAGGCAGAACCCTAGCTACCTCAATGGTCAAGAGGCTTTATGATTTAATACTTCACATTTTGCATATTAACAATCTGTGCCCTGTGTATTAGTCCACATCGTGTGCACTATTAAAAGTCTCAGTGTTCTATTCCTGTATGTCCCTCTACAAAGTCCCAGAAGACACATGTGGAAGAACAGTGTTGGCAATCCCCACGTCGCACCCAAGGCCTGTGCACTGCACACCTCACCGAGGTTAGATTTACATCAGGGTTTGAATTTCTTTTTTATTGTAGCTGTGATAAGTTCTCTGTGAGTGAAAACTGTCCTTTCCTTTGGACAGAATGCACAGTTTCTCAGGGCCTAATTTGAGCTCAATCAGTATTTTATGCACCTCCAATATGTATTAACTCAGGAACTGTTCACATCTGCAAAGGGAGAAACGACAGAGCCCGCAGTAGTTTTGTTTGTGAGCAAACACCGTGGCGGTGTGGAACGAGGATTGAGATCAAACCACAAGCCCTTGTTCAGAATCGAAGATGTCTTCCCTGTCACGTTGCGTTTGGACAAGTTAAACACTTCCCCGTTTTCCCTGCCCTGAGGAACTTCGTTTCTCTATGCGGGTATCGTCAGGTGTGCAGTGCGTCACGGCCCGCCTGTCCCTGCCCGTCGTCGGTGTGTGTAATGGTGCACCTGTTAGTTAAGGAGTCCCAAGGACACAAAACTATGGAGCAAAACAGATATCCTCAGACAGACGGGGTGAAGTGGGGCTTCAGAATCCGCTGGCTGAATTAGCAAGATTTTCTGGTGTATGGTCATCAAAGGCAGTGATAAAGCAGCTGTTGCTGAGTAGGATGTTGTCAAAAATCAGTGAAAAGAATAGAAATGATTATCCGGGTGCCGTTCAGCCGTTATAGTGAGCTTTGTGCTGGTATGACTCTTCTGAATCTCTCTTTAGATAAGATTATAATTTGCCTGACTAAATGTTTGCTCTAGGCATCACCTTGACGTTAAAGGTCTAACTAAAACAAGATACATTTTTTTAAATGATGTTTCAGAAAGAAAGGCTTAATAAGGAATGATGTAATTACAGAATTTTTCAGTTAAAAAGAAAAACAGATTCAAGCTGCTTCTTGTAAATGACTGTTTCATTTCTATTTACTTTGCTTAACAGTCTTTACTGGTTTAAACCAGTTCATGTGAGCTGGGGGAAGAAATTGAAAAAAAATGAATATTGAAAAGATGCTCATCTTTTCTAGTTCCATATATCACCAGCCTGGGATTTCAGAGATTATTTGTTTTGTCGGATGAATGTGTATTGGGCGAGGGAGACAGATACGAACGCATTGAGAGACACATGGCCCAGCTGTGCGGCAGACCTGGCACTGTGGGGACACTGGGAGAACAGGGCAGTGTGCTCAATAAATAATGACTAAGGGCGATGATGATGGGACAAATATTTGAACAACATTGAGCTAAGAAGCATGCACAGAGGTAAATGTTTATTTATTGATGCAAAAGAGAAAAAGTCAAATCCAAAAAACAGGTATTAACACCACAGAAAACTATGTAGACAGCTGAAGACTGAATATTAATCATCTCACAAAGAGGTCATTCCTCTAATAGATACCAATGAATGGACTTGATTGATATTTTGCTTGAGTTAACAGGTGTTTTGTTTGTGTCTTTAAGGACATTAATGAAATATGTTGTATCATGAGGTCAAGAAAAACATATTGAGGGAGAAATTGGCTTTGGGTAGGTCCAAATGATAAGCACAACCTCTCCTTTCAGCGGGTACACAATATCAAGGGTTTCCCACTATTAATAGCCTCTAACTTCAGATTCGTGCTTCAGCCTTTTACCAATTGAAAAGTAAGTTTTTTAGCAAGTAATTTAATAGGTGATATTTTTATTTTCTAAAACATTGAACCCTAGAGACATCTTAAAGGAACCATTGCTTGAAAATGTATAGCATTTTAAAAGGACGAACTGCAGTTTCATGACAGATATTTAGTGCCAATTTATGAGTAAGACCACCCCATTTCTCAAATGGCTTAGTTTAAGTACACAACGAAGACAGGAAGACACCAAAAACGCCCACTATTTTTCAGCAGAGCATCTATATGGAATATTTTAATTCCTTCAACATTTTTGTGGTTTTGTTTCCTAGACTTTTTTATGAAATTATATTTCTCTTTTGTTTAGTTATGTATCTGGTATAGGTACTCAATAAACGTTGGTATATGGACTAGATGAAGGATATGAGTAAAGAAAAGGAGAAGGTCCTCGTGGAACCCCAGTAAGTGCAAACGCAGCGCCATGAGCCTGCCTCCCGAGCATCATGGGAGGTACGGGAAGGAAAGAAGGGACCTGGAAAGAACGTCACTTCCTTTGAAGCCGGGCATGTTACAGTGAGGGGATTGGATCTTGGAGGATGCTGGGAATTCAGATCTGTGGTCCGTTTTCTGCAATTCAGGAATGCAAAGAGATTGAAAGCATGGGGCAAGTTTGTTTTGTGGTAAAATCTGATCTGATTCTCTTGAGTTCCTTTAGGTTTTGAAATGTTTTCCATCTCAAATAAATTTTCCTAAGGCTTTCGGTAGAAATGTTAATGTGTTTGATTACTGGGTGCTGTACCAGTCCCCGGATGGGATTTCTATTAAAATATACTATACATGTACCTTATTACATTTCTAAAATACAACAAATTTTGAATTTCTGAACCTATCCTAACCAGAGGGTTTCAGATGAGAGATTGTGGACACATGGAAACTTACAAAAGAATCAAAACATTAAGTAGACTTAGAGAGTTGGTTAAGTGGCTTGCTTAGGTCAGGTGACTCTAATTGTGAACCTGAGGTTTGACTCCAAGACTTTCTGATTTTAATCTTATTATTCTTTTCTTCTTTTAAAGAATTATAGTAGCAAAAGAGAAAGAAGTCAACAAATTTGTAGTTATATGTTTAATATTTGCTGGCATTGCTCTATGTACATTTATTCCTTTAATCCTTTATATAGTCTTATGATGTTGGTATTATTTTTATCCTAATTCTAAAAATAGTAAAAGTCCAGGAAAATTAAGCAACTTGTGCAAGGCCACATGGTTCCTAAGTGGCAGAGCTGGAATTGTGAACCCAGGCAGTCTGTGTACATAACCACCACATAGTACTCTGAAGACAAAAATAAATCTAGCACACTGAATGTAAAACAAGAGAATGTAAACCTCCTGGGAAAAAATAATACAAAAAAAAAAAAAAAGAAGAAGAAGAAGAAGAAGGAAATAGAAGAAAACATATGAAGACAACAAGAAGGAGAAACTTTTGTTCAAATACAAAGCTGGTGAGATCTCAACTGAATCCTTTTAACAAGAGAAGCACAGCGGTTAAAGTCTAGTGAAAGCTGTCTGGGTTAGGTACACATGACTGAAAATCTTGACCTTAACCTGTTTTGCTTTATCAAAGGCAAGAATTAGTTATTCTCATGTCCTTCTTTTCAAAACTTCGTAGTAAAAGTTTCCATGCAATATTCCAACAGCACTTTGGTGAACCACACAAACACTACACAGCGGTAGGTACCTGAACTAAGGTGTTCATGAACATGTCTGTCTTAGTCTAGGTTCCCCAGAAACAGAGCCAGAGGCAGTGGGGTGTTTGACTGCTTGACTAAGGAGCACAGCTCAGGGAGCTGGAGTAAGGGACGAAAGGAGTCAGGCAGGGGAGGAGAGGGACAATTAGAGAACACAGCTGATTGCTGGATCGTGAGGACCGTCCTCTAATCTAAAAAGTCACCTCTTCTCAGTTTAGTGGAGTGGGTGGAGGAAGAAGTAACCTTCTGTTCCCACCTTCCACTGGTCAAAATTCATCCCACCAGGCATTGGGTTCCCAGCACTTGCAGGTTGAGGCTGTGCGCGTGTCAGCAGGGTCTTGCTTATGCATGTCCTCCCCGTGGCGTCAACAGGGAAGCTGGGAGGGGTTCACGCAGCCTAAGCAGGGGGTCAGACAGGGTCAGGTGGTACTTCCCTGACATTGTTGGAGCTCAGGTAGAGCAGAGAACCCAACAGCACCTGGATCCACAGAAAAAGACAGGATCTGACGTGGGTGGCAAGTAGGAAGAGTCTGATACGTGGCCTACTACGTTACTGTTAGATTTTCAGTGATGTTTAGTCTATGACCTATGGAATTTCACAGTGCAAAACGTTAGTCCACGTAGCATTCCAGTTGCAGAGATATTTTGAGATTGTAGAATCATGACCTGTTCTCTTTCAAATAAGTAGCTTCTTATTGTATATGATCATTAATTTTAGGTAAAATTACATTTTTTTTGTCCTGAGGTAAGAGGAACTAATAAAACTATTTTATAAACTCCATAAAGAAAATAAATATTTTCAAAACTCAGTTCTCATCAGATAATCTATCTTTCATTCTTTCTGTTTCTTGCTTTTCTTCCTCATAACTTGTCCATTTCCTTATAACATAAAGTGACTATAATAAACAAAGAAAATGTGTATTTTTGAAATGGTAAAAAACATGAATTGCTACTAATTTGTACCTTTGTGTTTTAGTTCTCTGCATACTAGATGACATCTTCCAATAGAGATTACTTATTTCCCCTAGATTTGAATGTTTTTTATGATGATTTGGCTATTTGTCACCCACCAAGGGCATTGGTATGGAAGAATGAGGGTTACTTGAGTGCCTGAAAAGGAATCTTTAAAATATACTTTCTTTTTCTTCCAACAGAAGTTAAGAAAGGTGCTGAGTCCTAGGGCCACGTAGAACCCTCACCGTGTTGGGAGGCCTTCACTGACCCGCAGTGCTCGTCTCCCCGCAGCAGTCCTAGTTAGTGGAGCCAAGGCACCTAGGTATAACGGACAGAAGCTCACATGGGGAATAGGATGGTGCTTGCAAAGGTTCCAATGACAGGCTTGCCACTGAAAGAATCAATGACATGGAATGTTGTCAGGGTGGTAAGACCAGGAAATGTGCTGTGACATAACATGTGTCCTCAGTGCGTGTTGTAAATTGTGCTGCGAGAGTCCCAGCTGTGAGGTCTTGCACTTAGCTATAAACTATGTGATCTACAGACCAGCATGCTGCGGGTCGGGAGAAGCTGTGATTCTATGACAAGGTGGTTAAGAGCCTGGGCTCCGGTGTCAGGCTCAGCTGGGTTTGAATTTCAACTTCCCTACGTGGTAGCTCTTCCTCTTGGACAGGCGACTTAGTTCTCATAAACCTGTATTACTGAGTTATTATTTTTCTCATGTATCTACGAGTACCTTGTAGCGTTGCATAACGAATGACTTCATAGAAGTAATACATTTAAAGTTCATGGCCTTCAACAAATGGTTGTTAACAGAAAGTCGTTGTAACTCCAAATTTATTTAGACACTTCAAAAGCAAAGTCCACGATGCACGTCTTCAGCTGCTTTCAAGCTTTTGCTGTAATTCCCTCCTTCTTACAAAAAAGAAGAAAAATTACATTACTGCAAACCATCCAATAATCAGTTTCATGACCTGAAAAGATGCTTTTTAATTTACTATTTCCCACTTGAAGTGAGAATTGGGTAACATGATGAAAGAGCAAGGAAAACAATTTATTTCCTATTCGGACAGTAGCAGTTATAATGATGTTCTAGGTCCCAGCTTCGACTCTCCCGAAAAAATGCTTTAAAATATGTTACAAGTAGCCCAGCATTTACAGAACATACATGTGAAGTCGAGAAATCTAGAACTCTTCCATGTCAGCCTTTGCCCCACCATCAACTTTTTCCTTCCTCCTCAAAGAATCTCCGAGTTCTCTCTAGGTCAGAGTTATGTGGAAATATCAAATTGTCACTTTGCAACACAGGCTCCCATCCTCCTCCAGCTTCCTGGAACGCATTCTAAAAACCACTCAGTGGTTCCCATTGTACCTGGGAGGATACTTGAACCTCTTTACCTGGAAGCCAAGGCTGCCCACATTGTTCATCTCTAGTTACAGCAGGAGAGCTGATACCTGGGAGGGATTTGGTAAATACTCGGCGTCTGACTCACAGACTTTCTCATGTTAATGCCTCCCTTGCTGTACACACCAGTCATATCAAACTCCATTCTGGCACTAAAATTCCAAAACACACTCGTGAGTCCCGGTCATAGCACAGGCTGTGAGTTGTGGTTCTCCTCTCCCTGCTTTCCTCCTACCTCTGCTTCCTACACCCCTCAGGACTCAGCTTAGTCATGATTTCAAGGAAGTGGCCTTTGATTCCTAGTGTAGATGAGGTGTCCCTTTTATTAATCTCATGTAGAGTTGCCCCATTCCCAATATTGTGTTTTATATCAATCACTGGTTTACTCTCTGACTTTCTGCTCAGCAGAAAACTCCTTGCACAAAGATACATTAACTATGTCATTTTATATTTTCTATTTTAATGCTTTGACATGTGGGCCTTTGGGACACTGGAGACACTGCCCCTCCCAGGGTTCGTCAGTTCCTAAAGATAGTAAAGCAGTAGCCTGTGAACGTGCCTTTCATGTCCAAACCCATCAGTTCAGAGCCAGCACCCACAGTCACCTCTTCCTCCGGCCCTCACACTCAGGGTCACTCACTATTCCCTGGCCCTCATTGCCCCAGAGCCAGGTCCCAGGGAACTCGGAAACCCCATGCCCCGAGCCCACTGAAACTATTCAAGCTAACCAATCCAAAGCCTACTAACCCAGCGTCACCCATTCCTTCCCGTGAAGCCACACAGTAGAGGCTCTGGCTTGCGTTTTCTTCCCATTCCTCTGTGTCCTGGCTGACCCCAATGCTGCCCGCTGTGGCCCTGTGCCACATGGTGTGTCCCCTTCTTTTGGGAATCTGTGAGTATGAAAACTCTATCTTTTCCATGACAATCGTTTCCTGATCTGTTGGCCTTGCCATGCCTACATAATATTTAAACTCATATTTCAAAGCAATAGAGACTGAACCACTTTTGTTCACACTGTATTTCTAGCCCTGACTATAGTACCTGGAATGTAATAACTTAGGTAGATGACAGAGAGAGAGTGAGAGAGAGAGAAAGAGAGAGCGAGAGAGAGAGAGAGACAGACAGAGAGGGGGAGGGAGAGGGAGATAGGTAGATAGATAATAGGTAGATGAAAGAGATGTCAATGAAACATGAATATTGATGTTGATTTCATACAACGTTTGCTATTGCAATCTGCTTCTCGCTGCTTAGATGAAGCAGATTAGTTTTTAAAGAATGGTGTGTGGGATATCTTGTTTAATGGAAGAAAGTTTTTGCATTTTCTTCTAAATTATAGACTTCCAGCACTGTATTTTACTGTAACAAAGCTTATTCCTTAGTTAAAAACATTATTCCCTAGTTAAAAACTCCTTTTTAACTAAAAACTCTACTTCATAGTTTGATAGCTTTTAAGAGCTTCAATCCTTTGACAAAACATTTGGTTGTGAATAAAATGTATTTCACGCTGACACATCTTTCAAAATACTGTTCATGATGACTGTACCTAAATAGAATTAAATGTAACTTCAACTGTCTTGTGATCTGACATAGTTGTGGGTGATTATATGTAAAAATATTTTAGGAGATGAAAGGAAGCAAGGAAGATCTATTTTGGACTTTTGGGTTGGCAACACTCACATCTCTGCTGGTCACACCTGCCATATGTTGTTTTCTTTTTTGCTCCAATTCTTTCCCTTCCTAAGAGTGACTTCAAGGCAGGAGACCTCCCTTCCACTTCTGGATCCAAGAAGTGCTTATGCTTGCATGTCAAGTAGCTGGCTTTTTCCCGAGGCATCTCAGTGCTGGGGTTTGGCCTCAGTGTGTTTTCTTGAAGTAGTTGAAATAGTCATTATTCAAGCCACGTCTCCAAGTGCCAAAAAGCTAGTCTCGTTCTTGAGAAAGGTTAACATGAATGAAGAGTAAAAGTTTGGGTTGCTTTGGAAAGCAAAATGGAACTCAAAACTGTATTGTAGACAAAACACAAGCTCTAAGGCATGTGCCTGGTGAAAGGAAGTTTATTTCTACAGGACCAGACGCAAACTGGATGGAAGTGTTGGGTCAGGCAGTAATATTGGAACTGCTTTCTCTCTGCTCATTTTTTAACATAATTTCACCCAAAGCTAAAAATTAAATCTTCAATTACAGACTAAGATCGTACTTTCTGGGTTCCTCAGGATAATTTTCCATGATCTTCTCCAGTTCCAGTATAACTCTCACGTGCACATTCCTCTGGCTTCTCTTTTGACTCTTTCTTCTTGATGCTTGTCCATGAGTATAAAGCAATTCCCCTAACATTTTATCTATCGGAAGTAAAGGTAAAAACTTGGAATACAAGGAGGGGCATTCCCTGGTGGTATAGTGGCCAGGCTTCGGGGCTCTCATGGCCTGGGTTCGATTCCCAACCAGGGAACTAACCCACCCCTCAAAAAATACTTGGGGTACAAGAAGAAGTAATAAAAATGCACGATGTGATTTTCACTGATATTATTGAAATTATGAACAATACTAATGTGAACAAAACTCTTCAGGCCAGTTGGGGTGTTTTGAGTCTTACCGCCCAAGGGTTCCATCAGGCGTGTTGTGTATTTAATATTGTCCCTATTTGGGTCTTTAGGTTATGTGTGTCCTTTGCCTCAGGTAACTGTGCATTATAGAACATGACAGGATTAATTAATTTAGAACTTAACAAAGATGTCTTTGAGAGTCAACCTAGGGGTTTTCTGTCACAGCATCCTACCAGCTCACCATCTGAAAAGAAAGCAGGAAAACTAGACAAGAAAAGAAATGCAAACTGAGAAGAGAGTACGTACACCGAAAGTCCTGATGCATTAAATTTTGGAAAAGAGCATGTGTGCAAATTTGAGTGCAGAGATCTTTGAACAGAGTAACTCTAGCCTCAAGCATGAGCCAATATCAAGATATTCAGGACATTTGTTTATTTCTCATTGAGTTTTTTTGTTTATGACATGGGAAGGAGGGAGAATTAAATCCATAAGATCAAACGTAAACTATATACTGAGGTTGGAAAATATCCAAATTTAAAGGACATCTGCTTAAGAGTGAGCCCTGCACGCAAGACAGGCTTACTTGTGTGAGCTTTCCTCCTACCTCCTCTCCCCCTCACATGCTCCTCAGTGAAACTCTCATTGTCTGGACTTGGCTTTTTCAGTCCAGAGATTGTGAAATGCTATTGATACTCCTTTTTCTCTCCTTTTGTTTGTTTGTTTGTTTTTGCCTTCAGAGATTACCTTCATTTTCTTTGAAGAGGCAATGAGCCCAGCTGAAAGAATTCATTTCCTAGGCCCTCTTAAAACAGTTTGGGCCATGTGACTAAGTCCTAGTCAATGAGATCTAGAGGGGAGGCCTCTTGTTTTTCTCCTGGAAGGCTACGGCACCTGAGAAGGGTGTTCTTTTGTACTCCTCAACTTCCTTTTTTATGATGCCTGGATGGTAGATGTAATGCCTGGAGTCTCTGCAACTGTTCTAGATAATGGAAATCACATGTAGTAGCAGAAAACTGTAGGAAGACTAGGCCCTCGAAGTACATGTGGAGCCACCAAAATGTCCCTGAACTGCTTCTCCAAGAATGATCTTAGATAAAGTCTTATCTAGTTAAAGCATTATAATAAGGTCTCTGTGTTACCAGCTAAAAGCAGTGTTTAACTATAGAAACCTCAGTTTCTAAATTCTTTGTCTTTATAGCTTAATAGTCTAAATTTGCTTCAAAAACAGCCTTGAAAGCTTAGCTTCCTTCTTCCTACTCTCAGCTTCCTATGCATCCCATACGTCTGTCTTTGTGACCCTCTGGAGTAGCCATGGTTTGTCTTAAAGTACATGATTCCTGCAGTGAGAAAGATGTGGAATCAAGTTTCTTCTGTCACCTGAGAATATTTGCTTAACCTCTGTGTCTTTTTCCTCCTCTGAACGTGTGCATATGATAGGAGAAATAGGGAAGAAGAAGCCTATGAAGCCCTTAGAACAACACTTAGCATATAGTAAGTGCTCAGTAAATTATTGTTTTGATAGGGTTAGGATTCTCAATGTGAAGCTACATAGAGAACCCTGAGTATTAGCCAGGGGCATTTTACAAAATCCCACAGGGACTTGTTTTAAACCACTTCTCTAAAATAATACAACTGGGTCATGTACTTAACTTTTCTAGTTCTTGAAGACACATGCCATACCGTACTTCCTGAATCTTTGCTTTTTTCCTCTGTGTGGCTGAGTGGTCCCATTTTTTTTAAGAAAACTTTCTCCATACAACTTGCTTTAACAATGTTTAGCACTCTAATTGTATGGACGATCTAAAAGGAAGAAAAAATAATTGATGATTTGTAAGACTAAATATTAGAATCAATTAATAACAGTCCTTAAGAATAGGGTTTTGATTTAGATGAAACTGAGTTTGATTTTAATTTTTCATTTCTTAGCTGTGAAAGATTTATGCCATATAACCTTTCCAAGTCTCAGTTTCTTCATCTATAAAATGTGGACAATAATAGTTGTACTTCGAGGGTGGTGATGAAGCTCAATTGAGATAATGTATGTGGGATATTTTATGTGTGTCTGGCACCTCACACAAACTCAATGAATCAACTATTATTGTTATGTGTATTAGTAATAATACCAATAAAGAAAATAGCCACACTTTAATGGAGCCTAATAGTGTGGGGATCCAGTTGAGATCTTTCATGAAATGATGATTCATTGGTATAAAAAGTGTGAGCAAATGGAGCAAATACAAAAGTGGACATGTTCATGCAAGCAAAGCTTTGGGAAAGCTAGATAGAAAAATAAAAACTCCAGCTTGAGTTAGAACTTAATAATCATAAGCATTTCCTCATTTTGTTCTCGGTACATACACTTTTTTTAGATTGATTTGTAGAAGGCTGAAGGAAAAAATGGTTTTGAAAAACTTTTAAAGGGTAGCAAATAAAACAGATCAGTCGGCTTAGAGACATAGAGGATGATTAAAAGGGTATAACATAGAGTTGAAATGACATAAACTTGCATTATTGATGAGAAAAGAAAACATTATGGTTTTGTTTGACTTATTAAAATGATACGAGCTTAGAGGAAGGGGCTCAGCCACACAACCACAACCTCTAGTGAATACAACAAAAATCTTGACCCTATCAACAAGATAAATGCGTACAATAGATATAGGGGGTCTAAGATAGCTTTAATGTTGAATAGTCAATACCTTAAAGGGAAGATGTAGAAAGGACTTCTCAAAACTACCTTTAAATACCTGCTAAAGATAAATTTAAATAAGAACATCAAGTATTACATTTGAAGGGAATCTTTCAGAAGGGAAGGCTTCTATTTGCAGAACTGATGGGGGTTTTGGATGCCCACGTAGTACCGAGCCCTGCAGGATGGGAGCTGGTGATGCCTGGAGAGAGAGATCACAGTTGGAACTTCTGGGATGATGGGTATCTGAGAGTTGCTGGAGCGGGAGATGTGGCCTTGGTTCAAGAGAGCATTCCAGCTCATCCCACACTGGCAGCAATTGCAGTTAAAATACTGTTAAACATCTTGGCAGAGTTTGAAGAGCAAATAGATACTAAACGAAAACAATGACAGAAGGAATCTGCATGGGGCAGTGATTATTCTGGAATTTGCTTATTCCTTCAGATAAATAGATGACTCTCCCCTGACCTGCCTAACAAACAATGGTGAACACAGGGAAAGAGAGAAAAGAGTAAAACTGGCAGGGAGTGGGTTGTTTTCTAATCTCTGTTGATGGTATTATTTTGTAATTTATATTATGAAAATCTTTGTACCTCCACAATAGTAGAGAGGACAATGAGTCTCTAAATACCTGTCCCCCAGTATCAAAAACCACTCATATTTTGCCATCCTTGGATTTTCCCCAATCAATATTAGCTGATCAATACAGTGATTGAAAAATAGTACGATTTCCAGTGAAGGTCAGTTATTTATTTATTTATTTTGGTCTTATTTCCTTTTATTATTAAATTTATTGGGGTGACATTGATTAATAATATTATATAGGTTTCAATTCTACACAATTCTACAACACATCATCTATATGGAAAACACCCAGCCATAAATGCCTCTATTTTTCATATTACATGGCTGGGTACTTTCCGGACGGCCCTTGTATATGACATTGTGTGTTTACCATCCATAGTCAAATCACTGTATACTTGACCCTCTTTGCTTCCTTTTAGCACCCTTTCCCCCATTACCCTCTGTAACCATTACACTGTTAATCTGTGTCCATGAGCTTTTGCTAGTTCGTTTGTTGCTGTCAGGTTTATATCCCACATATGAGTGAAGTCCTATGGTTCTCAACTTTTTCTGAGTTATTTTGTTTAGCATAATAATCTCAAGATCCATCCACGCTGAAGGTAATTTATGATCAGTTACTTGTGTATGCTCCAAATTCTCTACACTCCACAGTAAGTTCTGTAAGAGAAAGGAATCTCTCTGTCTTCACACCCATATCCCTAAAAGTTGGCACAGTGCCTGGTACATAGAGACCAAAAATATTTTGAATACAAAAATATTTGTTGAATGAATAAAGTCTCAGAGCGTTGTCTGCCTACAGGGGTAGAACACTTCACTCTACTCTTGATACATATTGATGTGTCCTCTCTGTCACTGTGTTGTTATTGTCTTCAAGGACACATCCCTACACAACTTAGGTTTTGTCCTGCTCTTGTTTTCTTTTTAAAATGAGTTGTTTTGGGGGCTGGTGGGTAAAATCAAAGAGAGCTATTCATCTGTGTTTCTCTCTGAGAGATATTGGTCTTTTTTCTTTAATCCTAATACTGGTCAACTACCTCCCCTTAAATTTCAGTGAGCAGATTTGGTTTAAGAATCACATTCCCCTTTTTTATACCTGTATCATCATGTTGACACTGTTGCAGAACACCAGCCTTATAGGATCTCTTTTTTACAGCATTTCAAATGCAAACCCAAGTTTTCATGTAATTTATAATGCTATTTATTTGACAAGGTAATAGAATTTCAAATGCTTAGATAATTTTAACATTTTAGCAAATTGCAGAAACGGTGACTAGATGTATAATTTTGTGTAGAAATAAAAATTGCAGGCATTATAAACCATTACAAAGCTTAGATAGATTAACTTTTTCTAGAACTTTTGAATCTGTCCATTGCATGGTCCCAAATCATTTTCTTCCTTGTAAAGATAACATTCATTTCAAAAACATATCTGGAGAGCTATATAACATACCAAGCACTTTTGTTAGAAGCCAGGAATACAAAGATAGAGAATCAGTCCTGCCCTTACATCGCTTTTATTTTACTAAGGGAAATAGACCCAAAAGGATATGTTCAATACAGTGAAGCAAGCTTTTATATCATCAATTTGGATTGGGCATTATGGGAATGCAGAAATAGAAAAGTAAATCAAACTGGCAGAAGAAGATGGGAGAAGTTTCCTGGAGGAGAGCACCATTATAAGTTAGCCAGGTGAAGTATGGGGTTAGTTGGGAATCCAGGCAAAGAGAAAACATGAACAAAGACCCAGTGGAATAAAACAGCACGGTGGGTGGGAAAACAGCAAGCATTTATTATGGCTGGACCGTGCAGACCTAAGAACGCAGGGTAGGAGAAAAGGCTACAGGGAAATGTGGGAGGCAGTTCATCACAGAAGACCTTGCTTTTGAGGATAAGCAGCACAGGCATGATATCGAACGATACGACTGAAATTGCATAAATGCAGGGAGCTGCAGAAGGTAAAGTTAGAAAGGTAGGCCAAGACCATATCATGGGCAATTTTTGATGCCCCAAATTTTGAACTTCATCCGATGGGGAAGCAGTCAGCCATCGAAGGTTGTGAAGTGAACAAGCCTAAGTTTTGTTTTTTAGACAGATGACTATGGCCACATTGTAGAGGATAGATTGGAGGAAAAGAAGACTAGAAACAGGAACACTACTTAGAAGACTATTTTAAAAAGTCACATGAGATATAATTTGATTACATCTAAATAATTAACATATGGTAGAGAACTTAAAACATTTTATGTTAAAGTATTCCTCCTGTTTACTTCTTACAGAGGAGGTATAACATTGTGTGTTAGTTTTAAATAATTCACATTATTTTGTCCTCTGCCAATAAAATAGACCATTATTCCCTATGTCTCTGTTACAATCTGTTTTATCCCCAGCCCTTTAAAAAGATTTTGCAATAAAATATCTGTTTTTCACTAAATAAAATTTAAGATTATGATTCCTTTGCATCAGATTAAATTCACGTGCATTGGGGGAATATTTTTGGATAGAGCAGTATTTATAGTGGCACAGTTAGTATTTATTAATTTAAACCATATCTGCAATCTGTGATTCCTCTTATATATATTGGAATCCAACCAACTTCCTGATGTTATAGAATTTGCAAATGTAATCCATTATTCAAGTTTAAAGGTCAAAGATCTCTCTCTCTCTCTCTCTCTCGAACATTTTAGATTGTGTCAAAAATGAACACTCCCTGTGGTATAAATCAACCAAAACTTATTTCAAATTTCAAATTGTTAAGTTGATTTTTGTTTCTATACATTTTAATATTTACAACAAATACAGGGAAAAGAAAAGGTCCATAATTCGAGTTTTGTTGTTCAGATAATTACTTCAATTTCTCACATTGTTGTCTGGACAAAATCCAACTTTTTTGAAATAGCATTGTTTCCAAGCACTATTTTGCCCTCCCGTGTAGTTTATGACCTCAGCATTTGGGGATTGTGTTACCTTATTCCAGAGACTAATTTACTGTCCAGTTCAAAAATTCAAAAATTGTGTATAGCAATACAACACCATGCCTGTCAATCAACAATACTTAGGCATCAATGTCATTTCTTATAAAATAAATCATCCTGTGTGTCTGTCATTGCATTTTCTGGGAAGATCTTTTGTAATTTATATTAATCCAGGAAAAGAAGATTTCTGAAAATAGCCTATTGACCTACTTTGAGTAAAAGTGTCTAAAAATATGACAAAACTCTTTGTCAGCCAGATGTATTTTCACTGTTGAAATCGTAGAGCTCTTATAAGCAACTTAAATAGCTGAAGAATACATATTGTAAAGATTTTCCAAGGCAGAATCATTGCAATTATAACTAGAAAAAATTTTAAACTTTTGTATTTAAAATTTGGCCTTCATTTTAACTCTTTCGTAATCGCCAAAATGTATTTTAAGATGAGGGGCAACCATAGGTGTGTATTTCTTCCAGGAATACCCCAACTCAACCAAAAGATGGCACACGTTTTTATTGTGGTCTAGATAGAAACCAGAAGCCAGTCATGGGAAGTAAAAGGAAATATACTATTATTGATCATCCATATCTATGTATGGATCTGTCTATCACCTGCTGAGTTTACTAATATTCCAAGTCTAATGACAGAAAAAAAGGAGTTCAAGAAGAAAATAAAGTATAAAGGCAAAAGCTTTTGAGGTATCTCTTGTGTTAAATATTTGTAACTTTGTCACTTACAAGTTCAGTGTCACTCACTCCTGACATTGTGGACGCAGGACTCATTCTTAGCCACAGAAGACAAAGTCCAGGAGGAAGTTGGGTGAAAACAAAAGCTTCAGTGATGAGCATGTGTGTCCATGAGAGCCACATGATGAAGCCAACAGAAGAGAAGCTAAAATTCTAATCCCATGAAGCTGAAAGGCATTGTTGCCCTGGGCTCTCTTTTAAAATGTGTCCCATGAAAACACCTTGGGTGAAATAATATCTCATGAACTAATCACCAGGCACAAAATCCCTGCAGATTAGTTTAGCAAAAGTATTGCAATAGATGAAGTTGTTGCCTTGTAAAATTAGGAGCAAATTATTAATGAAGAATTTCATGTATATACATTAAAAGGTCCCATTTTTACCATTAACAAGTAAAGAAAAAAAATGATTTGCAGGCTTTCAGCTACAGGCTCATTAAGAAGAATTCCACGTGTTATGGAAGGGAGACTGTTATCACCTCTTACTTTATTCCACCAAGTCAATGCCAGAATAAAATTCCAGAGCACCATGACTCTGTAGCCCTTGTGAGGAAAGGAGTCGTTTTAGGGAGGTTGAGTTTTGTTTGGCACAGGCCTCGCCAAGCTGGAAACGTGATTGTCTGTGAGAGTAGTGGCTGAGCTGCTCAGTGAATCAGAAAAGTAACGTCTCTGGTGCAAGCATCAGCGGCGAAGCCTGCCCCTGGGCTATTTCTTCCTCTCGTGGAATTCCAACTGGCCAGCAACTTTGAAGACGAGGCGTAGATGCGAGCTCACTCCGGGTCAGAGGAGCCAGAAGTGTCAGCTCCTCCCGAATGTGGCACTGACCAGAGAGAGGCGCCCCTCACTGCTGCCTATGGGGTATTTTTCCCCCACCCTGTTTTTTGGTTGGAGATAAAAAACATTATTCAGGTCCTTGAATGTGATGACTTGACATTAAGTATCCACCTCTCTCTCTCTCTCTCTCTCTCTCTCTCTCTGTGTGTGTGTGTGTGTGTGTGTGTGAATATTAAAAAGTCAATAAGTCAGTATATTGGGCTTTTCCCTTTGGATTCATCTGGTTTTCTTCCCAAGGAGGCAAATGGAGCTCATAAATCCAACCTCTGGGCCTATTCTGTGCTCGAAGTACGTCACTGTGAGTCCGTGAGCTCTCTGACCAGTCACTTATTTATTCTCCATGGGTTCCGTGATGAATCCAACCCTACGAGCCTTCCCATATGCTGTTGCTGAGTATGACGAGGGTAATTTTATGGGTCGGCTCGACTAGGCCACGTTACCTGGACAGTGGGGCGCAGTGTATACTGTGAAGGTACGTTTTGGATGAGATTAACGGGCGGATCAGCAGACGTTGAGGAAAGCAGATCATCCATAATGTAGTGGGACCTCGTGACATCAGCAGAAGGCTTTAAGAAGAAGACAGTTTCCCTGAGGAGGAGAGTTCTGTGTTCTGACTGCCTTTGGACTTGAGTGCCCATGTCCCTTCTTCCGGGGCTCTCCGGCCTGCTGGCCCACCCTCCAGACTTGGGATTCGCCAGCTCGCACACCTGCATGAGTCACTCTGTTTGCCTCTTTTGGACTCTCTCTCTCTAGAAACACACACGCATTCTGTTGGTTCTGTCTCTCTGGAGAACCCTAATACTACTTTGGGAAGAGGGTGGACGTGAGTGGGTGTGCGTGGGGGAGAGCACGTGTGCACGCTCGTGCAGGCAGGTAGCCTGAGCTTTTATTCTTGCCCCTGGAGAGTCTGAGCACGACAGTTTTTAGACTGGGATTGTCCCTCGCACGTCGGGAACCTCGGTCAACCCTGGTCCGGAAACAGGAAACGGCAAATGTCAGGCGGGAATGATTTACAGCTGTAAATGGGGCTGTGTTGTGAGTAGCGAGGTGCAATCCGCGCGGCCTGGCCCGGCCCTACCCGCGCCCGCCCGTCCGTCACTCCGTGCCCTCTGCGACCGGCCGGCTGCCTGGCATCACGGGCCTGGGGGCAAGTCCCCCCTATTTCGTATAATAACGTGCCCAAATCGCAAGGGCGGTGTGAGAGAAGCCATGGAGTGCTGCTTTGGGTAAAACTGAGGCCGTTCTTGGCTGTAAGGAGAAGGAAAGGAAAGTGGGTGCTGCGGTCTACGGTCAGAACACGGCCGTCCCCCACGAGTCGTTTTGGCCAGGGAGCGGGGTGCGCCGAGAGCCCCTTACGGTGGAGAAGGCAGCACGTCTGCGGGGGCCCCCATGGAAGGCGCGCCCCGGGGCTGCCCCGGGGCCGGTGACACGAGCCGGTTA